>JAGXCT010033923.1:0-20744 GCA_022495035.1 Philopotamus ludificatus
GCTGGATGCAATAAAGCTGTCAAACCTAATGCATCCATTTTTTGTCGAGTCAAATTAGCTACATGTGGTCGCACATTGTCAGGCAAGAGGATAATGTTTTCGTTTATATTTACTAAAGCCATTTCTCGTCTCCGGTGATTAAATTGTGCAGAAATGGTTGTGACTCTTCTTTCTCCTTCAGTAACTCGCCTTCTTTTTGAATCTTCGCCATTTTTTTCAGGTATCATTGATCTGACGACCCTGAACTACTGGGTGGGCACGATAATTCTTCTATACTAAGAGTCGGATTTTGTTCAAGATTCTTCTCGTTCGTCTCTTCTTTCAGAGCTGCATCATCTACTTCCGCTTGTCACTTATTTCATTATTGTTATTATTATTTAGTATTTTTACCTCACCTTATTTTTTATATTTTAAATAAATATGAGCGAAATATCCTTTTTTATTTATAGTCGCCACTAAATTCTTTCGCAATTACGGTATGACGTTTAGCTACTTAGGTGAATCTGAATTTATCTCCTTAATTCTAACAAAACGTTGTACTTTAATGTCTTTTTTTCATCTTGGGGAATATAAAGAAGTTGCAAAGAGGCATTTACGGCAAATACGGAGGCTAAGTCTTCATAACGTTGTTGTTTTTTGCTTAAAGTTATGAAGTAAAATATCTTCAAGCACATCAAAACGCATGAAAATCTTGAAGCCAATAATAAAATTAGCGTTCAATATAGTCAAAAATGTCAAGATACGTCAGGGACATATGTACGCATATTCTTTATACCTCTTTTTATAGATTTATATTATTTTCTACGATGCTTTCTTTGTGTTTACCGTCACGAATATTTTTAGGGCTTTGTGTTTTCCATCTATCTTTATTTTTAGATGAGGCCTAGTAATAACTAGGTCATTATTCATATTAAAATTTTATGAGCAATTATTAAATTTATTGTTGTGGTTAAGATTTAGATTTTTAAATTAAAATTTATGACTTAAGATTACGGTTTATTCTATTTTTTAATGTTTGAAGCCTTTTTGTTATTGATACAGAAAGTACTCCTAAAAAAATATATATTTTATATTGACGAAATTATTTAAATATAATATTTATTTTATTGTTCTGAATCATTAAAACAAAACTTTTGTGCTATTAAAAAATAAGTAATTATGTGCGATTAAATGATTGTTATACCTTTAAAAATATCTATTTGCTTCAATATTTATTTTAAAATAAAAGAATATTATCAATAATTAATGGTTTGATATATTTTTCCGTAATATATAATATTATTATTTTTATTCTTATAAATTATGTATATAATACGTTTTCGCATTTGATTTTTCACGTTCATTAGTTTATACATGTTTAGTGAATATTAAAAATGCCATGAATTTTCTATGAAAGCTTTTACTTGAATATTTTCTTAAGAGGAATCGCTCTTGAGAGTATTATTTTAAAATAAATACGTATAAATAAACTCGTATCTCAAATAATTATATGCTAAGTAATTTAGATACAAATTAAATAATGTTTCATTCGTTTAATAGTCAATATTTTCGGAAAATATTAAAATTAATCTGAACGAGTATATTCTACACTAAAATAATTGTTTATCATGATAATGTATGATTTTTTTTTATGGAAAACCTTTTGAAACATAGCAACATTGCCCTTTATCTAAACACAATCCATGTAAACAGAAAAAAGCAATGTCTTTTTACGTCTTGCGTATATAAATAAGAAATGTTTCGTGAAAAACGATAGATATTACTATTGTAGCTGGATGGTACTTTTATTTTGGAATAAAACGTGTATAGCTTTTTATTACCAGTCTTACTATAAACGATGGAGATGAGGTATGTTTACTTATTCACGGAGTAAAAAAAAATTTACTCCATCCGAAGGGGAATCCTCTAGTACCACCTCAGCCCGTGCCTCAATCCTCCCACTCCGCTGTCTATATCCGTCTCTGTTTCGCTTCAAACGGGAGTTTCTCTTTTCGCGGCTGGTTCTACTTCAAATATTATGAGATAGCCATCAGGCACAGATTCAGCGGTTGATTTCTTGTTTGCCTTTGGCTTGGTCTTTTAACTGAAAATTTTCTTTAGACATTTACATTTTCAACACAATGAATTCGTTTAAATAAGGCACCTGGAAAATTGGAGGTCTGTGCTGTCACAAATGTGATTGGCTGCCGGCGCAGACGTTTAAACTAATATTAAAAATTTTAAGGAAATTGAGGGAATTCGGCAATATCGTTTTTTTTTCGTGACAAAAATTTATTTCTTTTCATGAAAAATATACGTAGAAATATTTTATCAATGTTAATTATTTTATAATACAATCAATATGATCTTTATAAACAATTTATCTGATAAAATATATAATTAAATAGCTTATCCTTGCTGAAACTGAGTTAATTTTTATATATAATTCTATTTAAAATATGATAAGCATATTAAACAACAATAATTACTCAAATATACGATTAGATAAATTGTAGAAAATTGTCTTAATTTATAAATGCTGATTTAGAATCTCCTTTTTTGTCAAATAATTTAAATATTATCATTTATATAAAAAAATATATATCTATTATACGTTTAGAAACGCATGAAGTGTGACTCGAAGTATTGCGACTGAGGAAAGATCTCACACCGAGAAAATAATATACGATTTATAAAGGGATATTTTAAATAAAATCCAATTCTTTTCGAACAAATAAAAGCTCGCAAAAGCTTCAAAAAAGGTTGTTTCGAATATTATGTATCAAGCTATGCTTTGAGTTCAATATAATATTAACTGAGTAAGTATAGTTAAATAAAAACAGTTGTACATACATACAGTGTCTGGGCATATTTATTAGCCCTCTCATTTCTGTTATGATTTTGCTAACTTGAATTATATTCTTTATTTTTTTTAACAAACGAAATAAAAAATATACGTTTACGTATTTATTTAAAATACTTAGATAATAGAATTACCACTATCGGTTATAATCTTATTTATTCGACTGCTCCTCAATGGCGATTGTAGATTTATTATAATGAGAAGACTCCAAGGATCTTTTTTTGTTGTAAGCTTACTAGTTTTTCAGCTAATCCCAATCTTTCAATTATTGTTTTTAATGTGAAATGTGGAGCTGGACTCATTACTCATTGTAGTTTCATCTAACTTTAGAATTTAAGATTACATATGTATAAAATTAATTGTTTTATATCTTTGATAGATGCAGGAATAATTACAGTATGCCGGGATTTTCTTTACCAAGTTCAACAGTCCCTCATAAAGCGCTCTCTTCTAGAGTGTAAATTATCCAAAGATTTTCCAGAGCCAAACACGTTATAGAAAACGCGATATATCAGGAAGCGTTATAGGAGATTTTACTAGGCACAAAAGATACAAAAAAAACACACAGCCATCTTGTGGAGATATAAAACTTGCCCAAAAATTCTTCCACTATGTCCTGGAGAATGCTTCGAACGTTTTCATACTGTTTACATTTTATTTTATTTGTTTTTTTTTAAATATGAGCTTACGTAAATAGTTGCGTAAACGTGTATACTTTTTGTAATTGTGAAAACATATTTTTAAAATTTTAAAAAATATTTTTGTTTAGAATAATAAATTATTCATAGGATTAAAAACAACATTTTTGAGAAACCCTGGACTCAATTTTATAAATAATAATGGTTTAAATATTATGCGTTTTTTATTAATATATTCATATACACGTAAATCCATTCAAAATTAAATCTGAATTATTTATTATTATGTATTTATTTATTGATTTTTTATTTTTAATCAATTAATTAATTTATTTAACTACCTTGGATGGATGGCATAACAGAAAGATTCTAAAGCGCCATTCGTCTATATTATGATTTAATAAATATTCTAAAGATGCAAGGGGAAGGGTCACTCACATTTACATTTCCACAAGTGTCAAACAACGACACTGGTTAATTTTAATTTTATTTCAGTTGGATTGAAATTTGTATTATATGTTTTATAATTATTTATTCAACGAAGGATAGATGGAATTAAATTAATTAATTCTAACGTAAAACATAATAGATCTCTTCCTCTTACATACCCCCTCCCCTGGCCAGTGATATAAAGAATTATCTGAATTCATAGTTTTCAACAGTCACCTATCCGACTGTTAACTTAGCTTAGTCGCAGTTAATTTAAATTATGGAAATTAATACATGCAAGTTACTTACAAGCCAAATCACAGGTTTATATAAAAATGCAACTAGTAATTAATTACTGTATATTTGCTATTATATCTTATTAAAATATTTATTATTATTAATTTATATGTATAGGATTAAACACAGCGGTAGTAAAACAAAATCAGATTTATATTCTTGGGTCAACACATTTATTATCGACAATTATTGTAACGGATACAAAAAGCTAAATTGCATAATATAATTCAATACATATTTAGATTTTACAATACAATAATTATAGAGAAAGTGATATACTTGAAATGATATAAATATTCAATAATTTAAGATATGTTGCAATCGAAGCATTTTGCATAAATAGATATTTAATATCAGTCCAAAATATATTACGAATCAAACGATAACAGACAACTCATTAATTTTCATATTTACAACAATAAGTAATATATTATAGTCGGAATGTTAAAGACGAGTTTTCATTAAATATATATATAATATTTAGGGATTTTTCTTAGAATACTAAGGGTTAAAAATAATTATAATTAAAAAAATATCACAAAATTGCAAAAAAATATATATATGTGTTAAATCATGAGTATGATAAAAATATACGTCTGTGGATATATATATTAATTTCATTAAGATTTAATTAAATTATACGCAATGGAATGATTTAAATATACGTAAAAATAAATTAGGACACGTGTCCATGATAGGAAGACTTTGGAAAAATTAGTGTCGTTTTTAAAAAGATCACATAGTATGTAATAGGTTTTGTTTTAAGGGCACAAATGGAAACATATCTTCAAAATAAAATCAGCTCAATTGATTGTCGTAATATATATTAAAATTATAAACAATTGCAAGCGTCACGTATTCAAGGGGTTAAAGATTTAGTAGAGATTAAAAGAATAATTAATAAAAATCGATTGAAAACCATTGGATTGCCGACGTTACGCCAGAGGCTCTCAACATGCGTTTAGATTATTATTTTTTCAATCGTTTGAAATTAGATTAATATACGAGGGTACTGCTGGATAGTGTTTTAAATATATAAATCATAATATTCTGAATACACATATATAAATATATTAACTATCGGAGAGATTATATATGTTGAAACACCAATAAGCACAATTAGTATATATTTTCATTTGCGACATATTAAATCCGAAGACACTACTCGTAAAATGATTTTATTCTGCAAACCATATTTAATATTTATTTAACGATTAACTCTGTACCCTCGAACTTATTTTTTTTACTATCCTGTCTTATACTATAGGCTTTTAATAATTTGTTTTGCCATAAATGTGAACATCAATACGTGAATATTAATATTTAATATTATATTTAACACAGAGAGTAATCATATAATTATTCGCACCGGTTAAGCGTGCGCCCCAACACATTCAATATTGAAAATTATCAATACGTTATTATTTTTCATCATAATATATAATATATAATTTAATCAAATGTGTGTGATAAATCATAATCATAAAAATGTAATCTAATTTTGATTACGTGGAATGACTTCATATACTTAATTCCTTCGCAAATTAATTAATTGTCTTTAAACGTTAAAATGTTCTATATATATCTACAGAGACCCTATCAATTCCTCATATTTTCATGTCGACGAGAGACACGCAAAAATATTATTTTATTCATATATATATATATCCTAAAATTAATTCGTGAAAATATTTTTAAGTTTAATTTTAATCGTGTGCATTTAAAAGAATCGTCAGCGGGAGATGAGAGTGGAAATTCGACCGGGAAATTCAACCCTTTACACATGATTTTTTTTTTCAGGGAGTAATCTTACAATTTACAGTCTTATAATGTAATAATTATACGATATATCATGCTTTCGGAGATTATATTGGGAACAGACAGTCTTCATAAGCTTTTGAGAGTATAATGTGCAAAGGGCCGTGATCATACGATTTTATATTTAACACTGAATGGAGCATAATAATGTACAATATATATTAATATATGTAGAGTGTCGCTGCTCTTAATCACTAATTATTTCTAAGAATGATTCTCATTTTGAAGTCAGTCCAAAATAATCAGCACACAATATTTTCATTTATAATAATAATAATTATTTTCAAAAGACACACATTTGGTCAGTACACATCGTGAAAATATCAGCGAATCTTCTGAAATGTATTTTCCGATACTTTTTTATTTGGAAAAGTGAGTATTTTAATCTTATAATAAGGAAAAGCGAAAAGAAATGACAACATTTTAAACTGAATTCAATAATATATTTTCTTATAGCGCTGAGATAGGTACCACGTTATAGAAATTCGCCTTATAGAAGATTAGGCATCTTCACAACATTTAGGGTTAGGTTTTTATTTAGTATTTAATAAATTGAATCTACCAAAGGATATTTAGCTCTAGAAGGTAGTCAAGTATTGTCGCGTTGAGTAGTAAAATTAGGTTAGATTAATAAATCTGTCAATTGAGTTTAGGTTAGGTTAGGTTAAATTAAAAAAATATGATTGGTGAGATTAGGTTGGGTTAGGTCAATTTTTTTTTAAATATGATTCGATTGTTGTCTTGGACGTATTGTATTGGACGTGGAATCATGTTTCGTAGATTCTATGGAGCTATGAGGAGGCCAGGCCGCTATCCGTGCCGATTCTATGACGTGTGTGCTATGGGAGGTGACCGTAGCACTCGATCAGATCGTAAATTAAATACGAATTCATCCTAGCTTCTTCCGATTATAACTGTTACAATCTGCTCGTTGGCAGCTTAGCTCTAGAGCTCATGGCTGGCGACCTGACCCGTATTTGAAGAGCCTAGATAACGTGGTGGACGACCGTCACAGTCCACAGGGTTGGGATGAACGTTTCCCTCCTGGAGATTGCGTAGTGTCCTACGGGTGGCAAAGACCCGCTTCGGATTAGAATGCCATTTTAATAATACAATAAAGGGCATTTACCTTAATTTTGCGCGGCAATGTATTACAAATACACGAAATATATAATTTGACCTTGAAAATTAAGCGTTTTTTAGAAAACTGCGACCTAGAGGGGAAGAATATGTGAGGGACTGTCGCACACGTTATAGAAAACAGCTCTATAGCAGGGAGAGTTGACTGTATATATTAATATATACAATATTTTATGTAAATAAATTATAGCATATTTAAAGATAATTCATAAGTAAGGCTCAGTTATCTCAAATTAATAAAAACATTATGTTTTTTTGCGCAGTTTTATACGGACTGCATCCACCCTGTATCCATCGAGGGATGATGGAATACAAGTCTCTTTATATTATATAAATTTTTCAGTGGAAATCAGATTATTGTTCCGGGAAAAATTTACTAAATTTTCGGCAATTTAAATTCAGTCAATTAGTAACGACATGAAATCTTGATGATACAATTTATTATAATTCTGACTACTCCTAAAGATTAGGCGATTTTGTCCTTAGCAATCATCTCTGAAAAGATTAAAGATACAATTACATTTTATTATTTAATATCTATTATTTTTTTTATACTAAAGAGAGCTTTAGTCTTATTAAAAAAAGGATTGGTTTCATAGCTCTATATAGAGAGCAGAAAAAGTAAAAAAAAAATTGTCATTTCTTATCGCTTTGCCGTATAGTATCGATACGTCGATACCGAGCCGGGATAGCAACTATTTTACTACCGCTTACAAATATCGATCATATCTATGATATACCTAATATTTACACATATGTACACGTACTAAAATCATTTGAATATCTAACTATTTTTTAGTAATTGATCACGTTATCCATTAAAATATTGAAACGAATACGTTATTTACATCGATGTGATTTTGATTAACAAATTGATCCACTATCTAACGAAGGTTCATTTACACGTAGGCCAAATCGATACTTACGTCCGATACTTGCGATCGATGCTAACGGAAAATGAGGGTCCGACAACAACTTTTATGTTTTGAACAGATTTTTTTTTATATAAAAAATAGGATATAGGGGATTGTCTGAAATTTTTAATTCATAATCGCGATGACACATCACAGTAACACATTCACCACCGCATGTTCTATAAACATCTCACAAATTACAATAATTGTTTATAATTATATATATTTTTTTATTTAATGTGTATATTTATGTATTATATATATAAATTAGCAGTCTCTTTGTTTTGATTATATATGACACACCCTTCCGTCATGTACCGTGTTAATAATGCCCTTAGTTGTTTCAGTCATTTATTATGACGTACGTAAGAACAAATGCTTAAAGCTCTTTATGTTTTTTTTTTTAATTATGGTATATCGCACTGTTTATGCATTTTGTCGTATATGGTCGTTGTTTAATTCGCCATATTAAAAGTTGCAATAGTACGCATTACTTCTTTGGCAATGGTCCGAGTGTTGTCAGTCGGTTATGAGCTCGGACGTTAGCCGGCGGAAGAGCTGACAAGCACCGACGGATCGGGTCTCCGTTAATCAAAGATCCATAGGGACGTATCCCGAGTTGGCCCTCTTCAGGAACAGGTAGAGGTGGCGGAAGGTGGGGCGGTCGGCGGCGCGGCGCTGCCAGCACTGCAGCAGTAGTCCGTGGAGCTCGCGAGGGCAAACCGGAGGACGGGGCGGAGCCCTGCCCCCACTCTCCCGCCACTTGGCCGCGTTCTCGATGACTTGCTCGGAGGTGAGCTCCCCTAGCGGCTGCTGCGTGCAGAGTGTCAGCAGCTCCCACATCGTCACGCCGAATGACCACACGTCGCTCATCGGGGTATGCTTGCCCTAAAAAAAATCATTATAGTTAAAAAAACATGTAAGATTTAGATAAACAAATAATAGAATGCGTAATATAAGATGCCGATTAATGTTTTTTTTTAATTCTGATCATATAGCCTTATTTAAATGCTATTTTGCCACCATAGCTCGTATTCTATTCGAAGACACCCATTACCTCCGCATGTTTTATAAAAATATATAGATAATTTTGGTGTGATGAAAATAATAATAAAACAATTAATATAAATTTCAATTAAACTGATATAATATTAATAAATTAACCAGTGTCGTGGTTTGACACTGGTGGATATATCAATGACTTATTATCCTTGTATCTTTATATATCTTGCATTAATAAATTTAATTTCAGAAAAAAACTTTAATTTTTCTAGAGAATCTAAGCCCAAACAGTGTACGCTTGCGGCTGTATGTACTTTTGTATGCATATCTCCTATTTTTAATAGAATATAAAGTACGGTGTATAGAGACTTTAGAAATCGCTACCGGTTATGATATGCCGAGGACAAATCCTTGAACGCCTAAGAATCGAAGCCGTCCAGAAATTTGCTTATAGCGGCTTATTAATCACAAAAGAAATGGCCGATCTGCTCAAAAAAGTTATCTGTGAAAGTAAAAAACTAGGACTGAGATCAACATTACTAAAACCAAGCTGATGATCATCGACAGGAGTAATCAGCTATCCAGATCTATTAATCTTCCGGATCTAGAGAGGGTTAAAGAGTTTATTTATCTCGAATCACTACATACGAGTAACGGAAATTGTGATAAGAAGGCGAATAGGGATGGCTAAAAATGCGATGTCAAAGTTATCAACGATTTAGACAGGGGGATATCCAAAAAGACAAAATAGCGTCTAATGCTGAGTCTGGTATTCTCAATTTTTATTTACGGCGTAGAAACCTGTACCATAAAGGAAAATATAAAAAAGAAAATTGACGCCCATGAAATGCGGTGCTGGCGACGTCTGCTGTGAATACCATGGACCGCTAAACGCACAAACGTGTATGTCCTAAAAGAAATAGGGAACTACAAAGAAGACCGACTTTCGACCATGTGTCTCAAAAGGAAGAAACGATAGCCTGGTCGCCCTTGGAAACGTACAAGGACGCAAGGGAAGAGGCAGGGCGCCCACCCGCTGGAGCTACCAAGTGAAGACCGCCACAGGCTCCACCGTCATAGCTGCGATGCGGGATGCAGAATGCAAAGAATCCTGGAGAGATGAAATCAAGAATTTTCGGGAACAAGAATGATCACGATCCTCAGACATGAGGGTGCCGACCAAAGAAGAAGAAAACAAAAGATAACAAAATCAATTTAGAAGTCCGAAGAATAACCATGTTGGTAAACTAGTGTTACTTTGGACAAAAGCATCTACGGTTGAAATTGCCCTAAAAAAATCATCGAAGTCAAGCTCTATGTGACCCTCATCAGGCGCGTTCTGACATACGCTTCTGAAGCTCTAAAGCTAGATGAACGACAATTGGGTATCCAAGAGAGGAGAATTCTGATACGGATATTTAAAGCCGTATTCGACAACGGGGGATGGTGTGACCGATGCAACGAAGAACTGCACCCAATGCACAGGGATAAAACGGTCATAGCTATAGGTTTCGGTGGATCGGTCATTTGTCAATGATGCGGGATAATCAGCAATGATCAACAGCCCTTCCTATCCCCGGTGGAAAAAAAAACCAAGGCTGAGGTGGTTGAATTACAGAGGGATACTGCGGAAATAAAAAAATAAAAAATAATTTTGTAATTTTGGCTCAAAAACGTTACATCCGTCTAATAGTTGACGATCGCTTGGAAGGATTCCAACGGGTAACTGCTGATCCCAATAAAACATGTTTTAGATAATTTGTAGATAGTCGTTTATTGATGAATAATCTGTGCTTAGTTCAATGATAGGTTGGTCAAATTAAGATAAAAAAAATATGCTTGGTACACTGATGAAGTTACAATAGTTTTTTTTGTCACTGGAGTTTAAGACATATTTTCAATGATTTATTTGGTACTCAAGATGAAAATCGAGGAAGGCGAAGGAAGTAACGTCAAGAATTAATCGCTTTTTATTGATGGTGCAAGTGCAGATAATCTGTCCGTTGGCGGGAAAATGTTCGAGGAGTTACTTTTGGTGGCTTGGCGACAAGAGCCGGAGAGCTTTCAACAGAAAAAATAAAATGAAGAAATATATCTTTGTACTCACCAGCAGAAGGCTTTCCCAGGCCATCCATCTGATAGGTAGCCGCGACTTGGTGTCGCTGGTGTAATAATCGTGGTCGTAGCGGTCGCAGTACATGGCGTGGTCGGAGATCCTCACCGTGAAGTCCTTGTTCAGGATGCAGTTTCTGCAAAAAAAATAATTCCGTGATTGCAATATGTATGTGTGCGTGCGTTTAAAATATTTAAGCGGTTGCGTGACACGTGTTTTGTGTCATGTTGTATTCATGGCGAGGACACGTCCCACGTGCCGAGCGGCGTCCTCTCCTGAAAAATAGACGAAACGCTTTCGCCATTGTTGTTTCGCTATTTTTGTTTAGATTTATATAGAAAAACGATGCGCATTGTTTTCCATACGTATTTATTTATTTACTGTTACTGAAAATATTTTTTTCAGAAGTGTAATTGAGGTGAATTAATAAACGTATCTAAATCAAATGTAAAAATTCGAATTGATTTAATTTATTTTTTATTTTATTCAAAAATATTTATTACTCGAAAGATTTTAATGTTTAAAATAAATTAATAAATAAAACATATAAACAAAAATTAGATGTTTATCACATTGATTAGTTTTTATTAAATTATAAATACGATGATTAAAAAAAATATTGATAATTTACACGCCTAATATGTTTTGAATAAGATTTTATTATTATATTTAAATGTTATAAAGTATTAAATAAATAAATTAGGATTGTTTTAGAGATAAATTGGTTTATACAGATATATTTATTATGATACTAAAAATTATCATTTTATTTTTTTTTTCCTAAAAAATCGTAGAATTTATAAGATTATTTTAACAATGAGAGGTTAAATTTTGCTGAAAAACGCTATAATTAAATAATTCAATGATGTTATATTTTAATAAAATCGTTTTTCAGCTTAAAATTGTGGAATAATTAATACAAATTAAAAAATATGTAAGTGAAGTGAAGTTAGGTTAAGTTAAAATAAAAAAAAATATTAGGCGAAGTCACGTTAGTTTGGGTTTCATTTTTAAAAATATGTTAAGTGAAATCGAAGTAGGGTTAGATTAATAAATATGTCAAGTGAGGTTAGGTTAAGTTTGGATTAATCAAAAAACGTTTATGTAAAAAAATATGTTTATGAAAAGTGAAATTTAGTTAGGTGAGATTCAAATAAAAAAAAAACATTGGTTGAAGTTAGGTTAGGTTAGGTTTAATTTAAAAAAAATAGGTTAAACGAAAGTGAGGTGTGGTTAGGTTAATAAATATGCTAAGTGAGGTTAGGTTAGGTTAAATTAAAAACATATCTAAACTAAGGTTAAGTTAAATAAAAAAAATGGTTTAATACGATTGAGAAATAATATATTTTTATTTAAAGTTAGATTTTTAGTGATGATGATGATGATTTCGCATGGTTGGGGTTTCCTCCGACGTTTCGGAGCTCGTCAGGAACAACATTTTTAAGTTTATTAGGTTAGGCAATATTAAATCACGATTTTACACAAAATATAAAAAGAAGTGAAGTTAGGTTAGGTTAAAATAAAAATAAAATATTAGGTGAAGTTAAGTTAGTTTGGGTTTCATTATTAAAAATATGTTCAACTGAAAGTGAAGTAGGGTTAGATTAATAAATATGTTAAATGAGGTAAGGTTAGGTTAGGTTAATTAAAAAAACATTTATGTAATAAAATATGTTAAGTGAAATTCAGTTAGGTTAGATTCAAATAATAAAATATGTTTAGTGAGGTTAGGTTAGGTCAAATTATAAAATATGTAAACTGAGGTTAGGTTAAATAAAAAATGGTATTTAGTAAGGTTAACTAATAATAGATTTTTATTTAGGGTTAGGTTTTTTAGTTATTTTAGGTTAGTCAATATTTAAATACGATTTTACACAAAATTTAAAAATATTTGAAATATTAGGTGTAGTAAAAAGTCTTGTCGTATTTTCAAAGGGTAGTTTTAGAAACTTGTTTTTAGTCCTTTGACGAGTCAAGATGTGTTATTTTATTGTGTGCTTTGTCGAGACACGTCTCCGTCTGTGTTCAATACAAAAAAAAAAATACTCGACCCAGTCGCACGGTCGAATTTGTTCCTTCCAGAAGACCATTTGCAAACTGCATTAATTTCTTTCGCTTCACTCCAAGAAAAGCGCAACTATCGCTACTAGAAATATTTGCGACATTTATGGAGACGTATTAGATGTCAGAAAATGTTAACGCTGGTACAGAAAATTCAAATTCGAAAATTTTGATCTAAAAGATGAGCCTTGAAGAGGACGACCCTGTATAGTAAATAAAGCCGTCATAAAATCTGAAATTGCAAAAAAAAACCCAGCTATAACCATCAAAGAACTGTCAAATATAACCGGCACAAAGTGGTCCACCACTCGAAACGAAGGAATTTTAGGAAAAAAATTTCCTCCTCCACGATAATGCGCGTCCCCATGTCGCATATTTGTCCCTGAAAAAATGGATGACTTGGGTTTTTGACGGCTTTACTGCATCCTGCTTACTCGCCAGATTTAGCCCCTTCAGACTACTATTTGTTTCGTTCAATGGAAACACTTTTTTAAAAATTAATCATTCCAAACAGAAAGTGAAGTGAAATCGGCCATTCCTGATTATTTTATTCCCAAGTCATCAGGATTTTTCAAGAAAGGTATTTTTAGATTTGGAAAATATATGGCAGAAGGTTATATAATGTAATGGTAAAAAAAATATTCATTTATTTTTGTAAAAATAAATCAATAAATCTATTAAAAAAATAATTTGAATTTTATTGAAAAAATACGACAAGACTTTTGACTACACCCAATATTTTAGTGAATATGATTTTATTCATTATAATTGATAGCACAGACTTATAAAGAAAATTTTAATGTAGTGCTCTTGTATATAGATATCCTGTTGATGAGATTACTACCAATTTTTATTCATATTTTATCATTAATCTTCGTGGATGTCGACGCTGTCGGGTGTTGCCGAGTTGCGATACATCGATAGTGTGCCACGATTGCAAATATTTTCCGGCCCAAGTCAACACGAGGAGTGGCCGAGGGCGTGCGGCAACGTAAGCGCCTCTCGCATTTAATGGGTCACCTGCCCCGGCACGTCATTTAACCCTTTGAGCGCCTCCGGTGCAAATTAACCCGTGTCGTGTCCCTGGAATGCTGCGCCCCCAGATTTTCAGTACACATTGTTAATTTACGGTCCGACGACGACATGATAAATTCGGGGCCGTCCCGGGATGTGCGTTCGAATTAATTCTGAATTAACCCGGCAAATTAAATGTAATCAGTAATCAGTGGGATAATAGCGCGAAGAATTTTGGCCCCGTCGCGATTAAGATTGGCCGCGGATGGGGGAAAACGCCGTTAAATCCAAGTGTTATGTTTTGTTTTGCAAGACATTGCTATTGATTGTAGCGTTAAATCAGATTTAAATACGGGATTTTTTTTTATCACAAACCCGTGCCGAAGGGATTATATTGCCTATTTCTCTATGGAAAGGGGTTGCCGACTTCTGCCGTGGATTGAACGGGGGAAGCATTGTGCATCCGACATTATTCAAACGATGACGTTACATTTTGGGAAACGCTGCACTGTACGACGAGATAACACGAGAGCGCATATCCGTTACAAAAGCCAATTGCTTCAGCTGAAGCTGAACACGAGCAGGAAACAGGTCACAGGTCTAATTTTCAAGATGTCAAAGTCCCGGTCAATGTTGCAGAGTATGCTTTGTCAAAGCACGGTAACGTATCGCACAATGCAGAGCATGCAACCACTGAATTTAATCAATTAACAACAGTCTGGTTTCTATTTATGCGAAAAATGCATTTTTTACTAATCGTCATCTTTCTGACAATTCCTGTTTATAAAAAATCCATGTTTAAATATGCGTGAATAGATTCGTGTTATATTGTATGAAATAAAAGTTTAGGTTGATGCGAATATTAGATGAAGCGGAAAGATGTGTCATTATTTGTTGCACTCATCGCGTCACCATTGATTTCATTTTAAAGCTCTGTTAATAATCTTTCTGTGAGTAACCATCTGCAATATTTTTGAAAACATCTTGAATTCTTGACATAAGTGTTGAAATTAGGAGAAAGTACTAACCAAGATAAGGAAGACTCTTAAAATCGATAATAAAAATAGTTATTATATTTTTTAACTTATTAATACGACGCGTAATTGACAACGCTCTCGGCAATGTCTCGCTGCAGACTGAGCTCTCGTCGCACGTTTCACTCGCACTCGACACATTGCACAGCAGCGAGTATTGTTGTTTTTATTTTTTTTCACAATTGTCGACAATAAAGGACAATGATTGTATATAATATTTATTCATTAGACATTTTTAGACAAATATAAAAAAGTTTGTGAGGAAATTCGAAAATATTGGCGTAGGCGTGAGTTATCTCCCATCAGTAAAAAATAATTTTAAAAGACACGAAAAAATGAATACAATATTTTTCATGTCAAATACATCCATTTTCAAATCAAATGCATTCTTTTACAAATCAAATACAACTTTTTACAAATCATAGACAACTTTTTACAAATCAAATGCACCCTTTTAAAAATTAAGTTAAACAATTAAATCATTTTCCTACTAATAAAAACTGTAGAACAATGAACAATAGTTTAGATATAAAACCGATCCGTTTCTAAGATAGATTGTTATCTAGGATAAGAAGTAAAACAATGACTTCGATCATTGAATGGTGTACATGTGTCTACCCCTGGATCATCATTTATTGGAATCATGAAAAATGTACTCCTTTCGTATTAAGTAGTATGTTTGGGGAATAATTCACTGTGAATTACTAAAATATGATGAGACTTACAGCAAAGGCGTATTGTCCTAAAGTAAGATTAAAAAGATAACAAATACAAATATACAAAGTGCACTCTCTATCATCCGGGTTATCGCTAGAGAATGACCACGGATAGTCGAGAAACACGGATAATCCGAATCATCAAATTTTTATTTTATTTTCGAATATAATATCATATAAAATCTGTTATTTTCATTTGTTTTTGAGATTTTTTTATCGAGCTTCTTATTTCACTTTGAAATATTCTTAAAGCTTATTACATTATTATAGCCGCTCCCTTGTTCGGCGTAATCTAGCAATGTTTCAATACAATTCAATGCCTTTTCATGACTACTGGTATCTTCTTCGCTTATAGTATTAATGTCATTTTCTTCCTCTTGAGTAACAAGAGAAACGATATTAGGATCGTCCATGCGTTCAAAGCCTGAATCATTTAAATCATGATTGAGCCACTCCTCTCTACGTTTTCCATATCCGCGTCTTCAAAAAAAAAAAAAATTCCAATAATCCACACATTTCAGATACAAAATTTTCTTCATTCTCGAATCCATTAAATCTGTTTCTATGTCAGGAAGAATCTTTCTCCATGATCGAACGAGTAAGCTACGGTTTTGCCTTTTAATCAAGATTGTGAAGTATCCCATGTATAGCATCCATCACCGTCATTTTTTCCAAAAATTGATCAGATTATCATCTTCCTTGACAAGAGTTTTCAGAAGTTTGACGATAAAGACGCGTTTCATTGATGATATAACACCTTTGGTCCATGGGTTGAACCAAGTGATGTAACATTAGGGGCAAAAATTTTGTAATCATAAGTCCATCGTTTGTCTTCAATATGCTTTCATTCGGATGAGAAGGAGTATTATCTAGTAACAAAACTGGTTTCAGGAAATCCCTTATTTTTTCAAAAAATAATCGCACTTCTGGGGACCCATTTCTTTTTTTAATTAATCTTCGAAAATTTCCTTGTCCATCCATTCTTTCTCTGACCATAATAATCGACGGAAGATTTTTCTATTTCAGTTCCCTTAAATGATCGTGGTTTTTTTGCTTTTCCAATCACCAAAAGTTTCATTTTATGAGTTCCTGATGCATTTCCACAACACATAACAATTATTCTTTCTTTAGACGATTTATGTCCAGGAGCCGACTTTTCACTCATCGAAGCTAGCGTTTTTGTTAGTAAGCACTTCCAGTACGCTTTTCAGTTTCATCTGCATTATAAATTTGATCAGATTGCAAATTTTCTCTTTGCAAATATTCTTGAAATTCGACATAGAATTTGTCAGCAGCTTCAGCATTTGAACTGAGACGTTCTTCCCGAAACGTTAGCTGACGAAGCCCGTGTCGCTGTTTGAACCTCGTCATCCAGCCTGACGAGGCGTTGAAACTTTCTTTAAGTCCTAGATTCTCGTGAAATGCCTTTACAAGCTTCGATGCACATTTGGCCGCTAATTGCATTCCCTCTGCTCGTTTTTTGATTCCAAATTCGAATGTCGACGTTTTCATACTCTTTCTTTCCGGAAGGACCTGCAGAACTATCACAATCTCTAGCAAACGCCTTCTGACTTATTTTTTTTGTTTGACTGAGCATCTCAAACAGTTTGAATACTCACCATATATTCTTTCGAAAGTTTTGACGTGGATTCTCCTTTCAAATTCCTCAATTAATGTAAGTTTCTATTTTATCGTGAGTACAATTTTCTCGTTTTGTTAATCGTTCTTTCTCCATTTTTAAACGGTACAGATGTGTAGAGCCAAAATATGAATTTTTGAGATTACATTTACAACAAGAAAAATAATATTACACAGAAAGAAATTGAAAATAATCAAACATATGTGTGTAATGAAAAAATCTGCTCTCTGTAAAGACACGCACTTCTTCTTCATCAAGCAGCTTTCAAAGCAACTGAATAAACAAACTACGAAAGACATTTGGAAAGGGACCGAAGATTTCGTGAACATTAGATTTTTTAGAACAAACGAAGTCCCGAGAGCTCACAAATATGGGCAATAAATATCGAAATTAATGGCAGGGCGACGTTTCTGTGTGTCCCTATGCGTATTTCGTTCAAACAACGCGCATATTCAAGATCGCAATTCATTAATGCGTCTTATAATCATAATAGAAAAAAAAAAATCAAAATATTTTCAGGCACGGGATAACCCGCAAACCGGATAATCCATGCACGGATAATCGAGAGTACACTGTAGTCCATAATACATAGAAGTCATATTTTATCAAAAAAACCTACATAATTTTACGATAGATGTATTAAACGATACCTATTTTATAGAAGATCATAAATAAGAATGTAAAATATTTAATTGAATAATATTGTACAGTGTTTGTTTAAATAAACTTTTTTCGCAATAAAAAAGATGTAATTTTTTTCCGCCCTACCTAATACTTTAAAATACAGGTTTTAATAACATACTTCTTTAAAAACATGTAGTATTTATTTAACCGTTTTGTCACGGCGGCACGAAAACAACCGAGTCGTCCGAAGGGGGTCTATCAGAGAGCCTCACCATTTCAATTCTAATTAATCTATTTTTTTTTAAATGGATTATTCTAAGAATAAAAATAGTTATTCATGATAATTTGGTCGATATTTTGATTTTTTTAATTAATCACTAGTATGTTTCACTAGCACATGGCACATCGTACCGGATGCGAGTGAGAAAAAACATCGCGCGTTTGGCAACTGAAGAGAATATTGTTTTTATTTATTTCTTTCGCAATTTTAGACGATAAAAATCAAAAATATTATAATTTAGGATATCAACAAGAATATTTCAATTTATTGCAATGTAATAAATATCTCATTCCCTTCATATATTTTTTTATGTAGCATTTTTAAACTATTTCTTAGATTATTATTTGAAATTATGAACAAGTAGATAGTTATATTTAGAGCTCTACGAAATATCTATTGCAAGTTAAAGCAAATAGATGTTTATATCAACTTCCATGATATTGAATGACGTATAAATGCGTCAGCCGCTCATAACGAGTCATTTTAGTTTCTATAAATACAATTTATATTTGTACAATGGACAAATGTAGAGATCACAATTATTTTATGTAAAAAATATAATAAAAAATACTTCTTTAAGGCGTGTTGTTTTTCTGGAAACAGTTTGGCTGTATTTATTGTAAATGTTGAGTACGTGACCTTGAATTTTCATTTAATTTTCATAGCGAGTCGCATAACACAAGACTATATAATAATATAAATTATTTTTAATGTTTTCTGAATATCCATGGCGTTGGCAACACCGATCGTGTATACACATCGAAGAACAAAAAGGAAATGTCGCCAAAAATAAATTTAAATTCGCCTCGCCATTTGCTTTGAGCTGTTCAAACAGCCATTATACGCTTACTTTGCTGTAAACCAACCAACCAGCCTGTTGGTTTTATCCGGGCGAAAATTGCGAACATTTAAAAACCATTAAATGATGGAATAGTTGATTGAAACGTGCGAATAACGTTTATATACAAGACGCGAAATAGCGCGCGAATTACTGACGCAAATGAGCTTTCAGGGTGATGTTTTTATATATTTATTATTTTTAAATTATGAATCGCTTCGAATTAAGGGAAGGGGAGACGATAATGCCGATATTTAAATTTAATATAATCTTCATATTTCCATACTAATAGCTACTCCGCATAAAAAAAGTTGTATGCTGCTCGCGCAATTCAAACACAATAAAGCGCAATGGGGGTGCCGTTCTTTATTATGTGAAAATACGGGTCTCATTTTTTTTCCGGGCAAAAAAATCTGTACAGTGTGTAGTCGGCTTTATGCCATTTTATACAAGAATTAATATCCTTTTAATGCGGCGGTGAAATGAGGAAAACAGCTTGGAGACATTCAAATTTTACAAGATCATAAAGTTGATGATTTTTTTTATATTTCCGCGAGACGAGCGGCCTCCCCCAAGTAGCATTGAAGCAAAGCATAGTTTTGAGATATTTTATTATTTTTTTTATTAATAAACGTGATTAATGAAAACCCCGGAAAATTACCAAACAGTGACAAAAGCAGTCGTCAATGTGTATGATGAAAATTACATATTTTCTCAATTATTTCAACCAGTAATTTGTTAGCGATAATTTACCTGAATCATTTTTTGCAATCTAACCTTTAATTTACACGGTTATTGATTTGCATAATTTGTATTTGACACGATTTTTGTATTTTTTATAAATTTTGAATGAAGGAAAAATTATCACAATACATTTAACCCTTCTATAAAAATGGAAACAACGTTACCCTATAGAAGACTAGGTACAATTGTAATGTCAAACATTTTATATATTGCGGAGCTGCAGCACCCCCAAGAAAATTGAGCGCTACCGTTTCCGCAGCACCCCAAATATTTTATCCACAAGCCGTCACTGGTTATTAATATTGATTTCATGACAAAAGGACAGAAAACTTGATCTATAAAAAATATATGTCTATAAATAACTGTGTTTAACTACTCGCGAAATTTATTGACGCGGCGTCAAAAAATGTCGCGAACTCTCTACAATGCGTCTTTTGAGATTAATCGTCGTTTTATTGCTTATTTTTTATACTTAAATAATTAAAAAAAAACAAATCCATTATTATTTATTTATATTAACACGTTATGAGGCGTTCACGCCTTTTGGCGTGATTTTGTAGCCAAGCGTTACGAGCCGTTCACGCCTTTTGGCGTGAGAGCC
>JAGXCT010033924.1:0-44704 GCA_022495035.1 Philopotamus ludificatus
ATATATTAAAATATAAAAATATATTTTTCTCAATTTGCTTGGGGGTGCTGTAGCTTCGCAGTGTATATGGGGGATATAAACTAAATTTTTATACGTTTTACATAATATTTTTGCATTAAAGATGTAATAGATAAATAAAATCGTTCTAATTGTTCAATAAACATCTTTGCAATCCCGCTTTTAATTCTACGTTCGTTTTTTTTTACTTTTATTTCTATTTAATCATTCACTAAGACCTCGTATAAGAAAGTACTTCGACAAAACGGTCGTTGAATTGTGATATATTCGTGTCTAACACGGTTTTAGAATTAATCTGTATAATTAATTTTAACATTAATGCATTATATATTTGTCGAATATTTAAAATAATATTTTATGATGTAGATCAACAGTTAAATAGGGGTAAAATTCAGGGGTGAGCAAAATTTTTTTACAACGAGACATTTATAAATTTAAAAATATTGAGTGATTCACTAAAATCATCTCTTTATTATCAAAATAAATCTAGTATAAAAAAATACAAAAATATAAATATTATACCAATATAAAACGGGTAAAGATATGTGTGGGAAAAGATTATCTAACCGATCCGTCATGGCGGTTCGAAACCATCCGTTTCATCTGAAGGGAGTATATTTTCCATTATAAATAGACCATTCCATTATAAATAACCCCCTTCAGACGAAGCAACTAGTTTCAAACCCCTGTGATTGATCTGTTAAAAGAGCAAAATCAATAAAATATTTTATTAATAAAAAATATATATATGAAAACATTAATGGTTGAGAAGAACATAAAATCCCTCATTCAAAAAAAAATCAATTATACATATTTTTTTTAAAAAAAAATGCATTATTATAGGAATAGAAAACAGAACGAAAACCTCCATTAAAATGTTTTATAATCACTAGATCATATAATTCTTGATTTAAGAACTTAAATAGCATAACATTAGAGTTTAAATAAAAATAATGCCAGCAATTTTCCCGAAAATATATCAATCGTTTAATAATAATACTAAAATTACATTTTCCTTGAATACGAAGAGCTTTATTGTATGTCTAGCTGAATTATTTCAGCTTTATAGCAGGGATGAGCAAGCTTTTTTTACAACGGGTCAGCTATAATTTAAAAATGTTTAAAATTATCTCTTTATTAACAAAATAAACTCAGTATAAAAAATACAGAAATAAAACGCTTATTAATAATCAAGTCAAGAAAATCTTGATCAATATCTTGACAAAAAAATGAATATATTTTTGTGTGTTACAGCGGAACCATGTCATTGAATACCATGTTATAGGAGGGTTTCCTATCATAAGCTGAGATTTTTTTTAACAGCATCATGAATTCTATGCTCTACTTTTCGCAAAAGAACTGTTATTTTCGTTTGTTAGCTTTTGGCTAAAATAATTGACTGATTCTGCTCTTTTAACCGATTCATCACAATAGCTCGAAAGCAACCGCGTCGTCCGAAGGGGTATATTTATAAGGGAAAATAGAGCCGAGCATTCAAGTTAAATAGTTATTCATGATACGTTCATAATTTGGATTTTTTTAACTAATCAATATGACATGTAAACGACACGCGCACCCGACGATGTCCCGCCGCACACTGAGGACACGCCATCGATAGATCGACTGCTAAATTCTCGTGGCACGTGTCACTAGTATACGTTTCACTGGCACTTTCAGGCCACACGAGAAAGTGTGGCGGGCCACATGCTGCCCGCGGGCTGCGGGTTGCTAACCCCTGCTGTAGTTGCTCTAATTCTTCTTAAATTCATTACATTAACATATGGGATTGATCCATAGTATACTGTCCATAAATTTCGTAAGCGTATGTATTTAAATAAACAAATGTTCGATCGATAAAGTTTGCGCTGCGAAAAGCATATAATTCGGTTTGCGGCCGATTAAGTATCAAAAAAGAGTCTAATATTTTATGTGCGAGTTTTTCAGTCTTCGATCGTCGCTTACACTGTCGCCACGTACGACCTCACGATAATCGATAGACATACGAAACCCACGCTCATACCATCGATTGAAACCTTGCTTTGATACCGAACCAGAGCGCAAACTTTCGAAAATTACACACGGCAATTACGTGCGTACACAACCCTCCGGTGTTCGAAATAACCGATTAGACGTGAATCAACAATAACCGACACATTGGCGGTTAGACATCCGGCCGGGGGGCACCGGATTGTGATTGTCTCTCGGGGGCCAAGATTATTGAGACGGAGGGGGTTGCGATGTTTGCCCTCGCAACCTATTCAAATATAGACGCAGGCAAATCAATAACGTGATGCATAATAGATTATATACACCATTAGCATTAGCTACGGCCGATTATATATAAATATGTATTGGGAAATTCGGCGTTGTCTCCGACGAAATTTTGGGGAGCGGGGGGAGGGGTGGCTTCGGGGGCGGCCCCATTTGAAGATTGAATCAATCGTGAAATTGTGAGATACGAAAAAGAGTGATTGATTGAATCCACAGTGAGTTTTAGGAAGTGGGGCGTGACGGTAAACTATCGTCGGGCAGACGACAAAAATTGGACGGATCCGAGATGAAAATATAAAATGATCGAATAGCGAATCAGACCCATACCTTAATTATCATATTATTCTTTTGTGTTTTGTATTCTCGTGCGGTATCACATATTCATACGAGGGAAAAAATAAAACGGATACTTTCATTACTGAGACGGAGGAGGAAAAAAGTTGGCATAAAAAGAATTTGCTCCCTTGACATTTTTCACGACAGGAACGTGCTACTTTTTCGCGTTTTGCAAATTTTTCATGCGACATCATCTTTCTGACATGTGTCTCGTTGCGAATTCTAGAAATATGGTCGAAATAAAATAAAAACGGGTATTACAAACACGTAGCGGTGTTAATTTCCATCTGTAGGGATCGATGTCGCGTGTCGGTCACCTACGGCCTTGCCAATATTGAGTTGCAGATTGCGGTTGACCCGTCATATCTCATTACCCGACTGCTAAATAACTGCAATCTTCTAGACTGTAAACAGTCATTATACCATAGGTACTAATATTTATACCCTTATAGAATTTTAAAAAACTGTTTTTTCACGATGTGTGTACATGTATATTCAATGTATTGAGAGAGTTTTTTTAAGAAAAGAAAATTCCTTTGAATAATATCATGTCAGTTGGAAAAGTCGGTGGCAAATATATTAGCAGTGCATAGTGTGATTCATCGACAACATTGGTGATCGCCTGCATCGTTCATTGCAATACGTAATCACAACAGTTAACAAAATCAGAAACCATGCACTCTATGACAGATTGTTTGGACAACTTTGCATCGAAAACAACGAAGACTTCAATCGTTTGCTTCTCCATCCAGAAGTCCATTGGTTGTCAATGAGGCAGTGGCCCAGAAACAATTATATTTCATATTTTCAGTGAGTTATTGCGTCACGTTGTTTGAATAAACGACATCGCAATGCATACTGTGAAGATTTTTTACACGATTTTTTGTGGAACGTATCCACCGTGTGAAAAAATACTTAGGTTGATGTTGATTTAAATCAGGTAAGGTTAAAAAAAGTCAATTCAATTATCACTTATATCAAAAAATTACCGCGAATGTCTTAAGAAGGGTTATTTTTTTTTAAATTCTATGTCAAATATCAATTTTTTTTGATTTTGTTAAATAATATATTGCCAATATTTTTTTTCTGATGGGGGGGGGGGGAGAAAAAGGCGCCAAATAAAGTTCTGCACCTTTCTAAGTTAAAAAAATACTCTCGTAGTTGAATATATTTTTATTTATGAAATTTTATTGCAAATAAAAAACGGATTCATCTTTCTCATTAGGATTATTTAATAAATATTAATTACTCAACAATCTCACTTATAACACTATAAGTAAGTATATAAAAAATAAGTTCACAGCATTTTACGGTTTCATTTAATATAAAAAAGGTAAATTTCCAGGAGGGCCTTTTGTAATTTTGTGTCTGAAAAGGGGGCCATGTGTCTAATAAATTTGGGAACCTAAGCATTATACGGATGAGCCAGCTTGTCATTATCAAATGTGAAGGTGCATCCGAATGAAGTCTAGAATTTATTTTTTTAGAAGGGTTGCAGAGAAAAATATATGGCCAGGAGAAGTCGCGGGGTCTCGAGTGAGGTACCGGAGTGGTCTCTCGAGTGGTCCAAGCCCAAAGGGAAAATACATCCCTCCAATTAGGAGGAGAGCAGGCTGGAGACTGTGTGTCTAATGACGCCACTACAACCCTGCAAAAATAGGGAGACCTATGCTCGTTGTCTTCAGAGGAGAAAAGGGGGAGACGAAACACGAAACACGACAGAATGGCGCAGGGGAGACGACGTGTGTTGGCAATATAAAAAAGACGCACAGATTAGAAAGCAACTCCATTTATGAATACAAATAGTTTCCACACGTATAACATTAGTTACACAATTTTTGTTTAAGACAGAGAGGACGACGGCCACTCTCCCCAGTGCCCTATCCCGAGAAGAAGTTTATACAGGACCGTAAGTGTTGTCGAGTGGGCGGCTCCTGATTTACATAAACTCAGTTTTGGCCGGGGGACGGAGATACCTCCTCCTGGTATTTGCGTAAAAACAGCCGAGGTCTTAATGTAAACATTCAATTAGTTGAGCAAATGAATAATAAACGGTGAACCGATATCCGACAATGGCCGGTGTAACGAGGCCCGCTCGGCAATTACATTGTAACGGCGATCGCCGAATAAATTAATGCTATTGACTGTATCAAGGGGGATTGGAGATCGATACCGGCCCCGCTAATGAGAAATGTGAAGTCTATTCCCATAAATAATGACGATGTGATTCAAATAGGAATCGTGCCCGAGCTAACTCGTGCGTGGTAATGTTTTACCCGAATCGACCCAAAACACTCTGGATATGCTACTAAGGTTCATAGGTATACTACTCGTTTTTAATTCCAATTTACTATAAAAAATATGTTTATTTATTTATTTAACTAAGATGGATGGATGGCATAACAAAAAGATTCCAAAGCGCCATTCCAGATGCAAGGGAATGAGTCTCTTACATTTACATTCCCTCCAGTGTCAAATTATGACACTGGTAAATTTTAATATTATTTCAGATATCATTATAGGGTATATTTGAGCCTCCTAGTTTTTGATTTTTTCGAATAATTCTTTTTATACGAATCCTACATGTTACAAACGATTTTAATTTGTTTAAAAAGGTCTAAGCAATAAATATGTCCGCATTTGCGAAAAAAATAAAAACAACAATATTCGCTTCCGAGGCCACGGGCGCGATGTTTTTTCTCGCTCGCATCCGTAACGATGTGCCGAGTCCGAGTGTAACGTATAGTGACACGTGCCACGTGTCATTTACGCGTCATATTAATTAGTTGAAAAATCCAAAATATCGACCAAATTATGAAGCGTATCATTAAAAACTATTTTTATTCTTAGAATAGTCCATTTTTAAAAAAATCTTTTAAAAAAGTATTATTTTACATTATCTTTTGATGAAGATTTCATCAATATCTTGACCTTAAATGCTTGGTGTATTTTTTTCCTTATTAATAGACGATCTGTTTCGAGTCACAGTATTTATTTCAAATAGCCAGAGAACAGAATTCAAGATGCCATTGAAAAAATCTCAACTGTAACACACAAAAAATCATTTTTTTGTCAAGATATTCACCCCTTATTTATTTTCTAATATACCCCCTTCGGACGACGCGGCTGGTTTCGAGCCTAATCTTTATCCACATTAATGAGTATTTTATTTCAGTATTTTTTTCATGATTATTTTGTTATTAAAGAGATAATTTGAGGTTCATTACTCAGTGTTTGCATTATCATAAGTTTCTTAAATGCATTTGCAACATTTTTATATTTGTAGCTGGCCCGTTGTAAAAAAAGGTTGCCTACCCCTGATATAGACCCTGATAGAATCAGCTCCTCTTCGTATGGACGTGCTATCATTTTTATGGTCCACAGTGGATCGTTGAAATAAACGTTATTGAGTTATTAAATGAATATGAGTAACTCTTCGGCACTCTCTCGTAATAATAGGTTTAGTGAAAAATTAAGGGATGAATTGGGTGACTCTTAAATACTCACATATGGATCAATTTGCTATAAAATATATAGTAATATTCGCAGTTAAATTACAATAGCTATTTTTAAGCCTACAAAAGAAGTGACTAAATAGTATAACTGTCATTTGTCCCAACGAAAAGTGCAAAGAATAATATTGTAGTCTTTGTGTATCTGATAATAAGCAAGATTAAAGTGAGGTTCAGCTGTGGTTACAGAAATTCCAAGTGGAAAAACACATTCTATGAGACGGACCAAATCCTGGCAGATTTGTAAAGCTCGACGAGAACGTTCTGCAAATCCTGGTGGAACACGAAATTCGATCGTAGCTGTTAAGGAATTGGCAGGTAAGCTTTAATTTGGTTCTTCAGCTATTCATCGACACCTGCGTCCCATCGAAGTCAACAAATTCCGAGTCTTATCTCCAGCAGAGAGTGATCCTCTCTGCTCTAACGTCTCGGGGAATAAACCTTTATATAACCGAATTATGACTGGTGATAAAATTCAGACGAAAGGATCAAAAAAGTCCTCACTCACGTAAGGTGTTGCTATCTGTTTGATGGATTCAGTTCACTTTAAACATTGAACCCTTTGAGGTGAGTCTAACTCGACATAGAATCACAAATAATCGCCTATAAATAGGTCATCGTCCTAACAATTATTAAAAGACTTTTTTTCTTTATATTTCGATGCTGCTGAAAAGCTTAATAATTATAAAAAAAACTTTAGTAGGAAAGACGTAAAATAATTTTGTTTGATATAAAAATTTTATCTCTTTGCTGACTTATTAAAAAATAATTATTAATCTAAGTCTAAATGATCAGATAATTCGCTTAATCATAAAAAAACGAAAGGGTTTTTGATTATAATAATATTAAAAACAATTAGAGATTTTTTTATATTTTTTAAAACACAAAGGTTTAAACCCAAACTAAATGGTACAGGAGATCTATTGCGAAAAATGATCATATTTGGTCTTATGATGAAAGGTACTCTTTCACCAAGATAATGCTTGACCAGTCAGGATGTTGCCACAAAGGCTGTAGTGGTTTGAATAGAAAACTAGTTATACATTATTCTGTTTCAGATTCTTATTTATTTCGCAGTGTTTAAAAACATTTGAACAAAAAAATAAAACAAACTTGTAGCTGAGCTCAAAACTATACTTAGTATTTAAGAGTATCATGAACCTGTACGTCTACCAGATGATGTATTGAAAAATTTACTTATTTTATTAGAAACTCTAGTTTATGAGACAAATTATATTTTTTATTCGTACTGTTAAATTCTGAGAAATGTAGATAGTTTAAGATTATTTTGGGAGATAATCTGTGGCATTTATTCCGCCGTGTATTTTTAGTGGTTGCTATAGTTAGCCACCATAAAAGTAGATTTTGTACACACACGTTATACATGATTTAATAGTCTCGTAGCTACTACCCTAACCCATTTTCCCCAACCCATACAAATTTGAACATTATGGCGGTGGCAAAGCATCCATAACATTAATGTGTTTACACCCGGGGGTTAAAATCAGGTAAATCCCGAGTCAGATTCGAGCGATAGGACAAAGTAGCCCCGAATACGGTATCGCCGCTAACGACCTCTCGATATCTGATCCACCGGCGACATCCCCGCCAGTGGTACTGGGTCCTCTGGTACCCCGACTCCACCACCTTACCTACCGCCCCTATGTAAAGGTGGCGAGGGGATGAGGCCCAGAGCGAGACCTCAAGCTAGAGCGGAGGGAGGGAGGTGATATAACACCGCCACGTGAAAAGGGTGGAGAATTACGTCACCGGTCTTGACTGGAAGACGCTAATGGGGATTAAAACCCATTGGCGGCCCACGAAAAGTAAGAACATCAATTAATTATTCAATCACATTTGACGTTGATGGGGGACGCTCGTTACGCCCTCTAAATATGATATTCCCGAAGAACAAATAAAACGAGTAGAGAATAGTTTCAACCCTCGTCGTCAATTAAAACAGTTTTTAAATGAGATTGATCGAGACGGCGATCTGCGACATCGGGGCGGAGCAATCTCCGATGACGTCATACCGCTGTTTCAATTTAGTTCTTTGCCCGTCCGCATATCCAATTACATGTGTCAAACTGAAAGTGGTGACCTGCAAATTTTCGAGGGCCTCCCCTTGCTCCCTGTAGACGGGAGGTCCCTTCAGCTGCCACTGGCGCGTGGATACATCAAAGCAGCCCTTTGAAATTGTTTTGCCTAAGAAGGTGAGAGGAACAAATTAGCCGAGGCATTTATCCCCGAGTCGGAGTGGGGGATTATACCCACAACCCCCTCCCAATCTACCACCCCAACACTCATCACTCAACGACGAATAAAAATATATACATATATTTAATCATCTATATTTCAAAAATCAGGTCATCAGACATTTTATTCAGAATTGATCAGAGATCGATAACATTTTAAAATTGTGCACTTATTTTAATAAAATATTGCGTTAAATCATATAATATTTATTTTTTTCAGTTGGCCACCGATGTCCGACACCCACTCGATTGTTTCAGTCGTTTTCTCTCTGCCTGGCTGAGGGACCGTGAAATCGAGCCCCGGAAAATTTGTATTGACTCTAACGGCAGCAGCATTTGTTCCGGGGAAAAGCTCCATACCAAATGGTTATATTTTTGGAAGCTTTCGCCATATCCCGCCGCGAAGATGCAAGCTTATCTTTGTGGAGCAGGCTGTCGGTTATATTTACATGGATGTAACGAGTAAATCCTCGCGCAAACATTATTACAATGCAAAGTTGCGGGAAAAATACACAATTTGAGTTTGGCGCGAAATGAAAATTCACCGTCGTCCATAAATGCAATGTCTGACATAACAGACGTGTGAGACTTAAATGCGTCAATGTGAAAGCATGAGATATTCATATATTTATTTTATAATTACATCCATAAATTAGACAGATTTTTTTAAACGATATCCTGAAATCTGAGAAATCACTGTTGCCTATTTTCATAATATTTGTTGGATTGATTAGCATATTGCAAAATTAATGTTTTATTTTACCATTTAATTACTGCAAAATATTAAGCTAAGTGACATTTATATAACGCGAATTTTTTATATTTTTTAAGAAATAGGACTTATCGTATTTATGAATATTTTATTTATAAATTGATATATATTGTTTAAATTTTTGATATCAAAGAGTCGAAATTTAAATGGTATTTGCGTCGTCCCCGCACGGAGGACGCATATGTCCTTGCGGTACTCAAAGGTTAAAATTTGTTAGATGAACCCAGAGGGCAAGGAGAAAATTCAAATTGTCATCGTTCTTTATTTGAGATATTTTCTTTTATTTAACTTTAATATTTATCTTCATTTATCGAATATACTAATGATGCAACTTTTTTAGAAAAAGTGATTATTAATTTAAAATTACAAATATCTGACAATCTTACTCGCCATGAGTTAGATCAGTGGTTCTTAACCTTTTGAGTGAGCCGCACCCCTTTGAATCTGAAAATAGTTTTTCGCACCCCCTTTGAATCTGAAAATAGGTCTCCCGCACCCCCATTTAATTTTTTAATTTAAAAACTACATTTTGAGAAATATATTGCATTTAAAAATATGTACGTTTCTTTATAATATAGTACATTCTTAAAAGAAACAATTGGCCAAAGCCACTGAAAAAAATCAAGTATTTTTCAAAATATCACAAAAATAATTATTTTGTTAGAACTGTCCCGCACCCCCGTAAATACCTTTCCGCACCCCCGGTTAAGAACCACTGAGTTAGGTTAATAAATTTAAGAAAATATTCATGTAATTTGAATAAACCTTTTGTTTAAAAAAATAGTTCTTCGATCCAACTGAATATTTTTAATTATCTTAGTGAAGAAAACCAATTAATAGCTTTTTATAAAACGATTAACAGTTTCTACGCTTTATTTACTGATTTATATCCTGTCTCTAAATTTACTTAGAATATAATATAAACTATTTCATGGATATATTAGGTTGGTCCATATGTCTTGTCATTGATTGGAATGGAAAAAAATAGAACTTCATTAAAAAAAAATCAAATATAATTCTATATGTTTTGTATGATACTTTTCTAATGTTTAAAAAATTTTTTAGAATCGATTTTTATAAAAAAAAACGATTTCCTTTTTTTGATTATTTTTTTTTACAGATCTGACCTAATATCACATATATTAGTAAACGTATTGTCTCGGAATTTTCTCAAGGTTCAACAGAGACTAGACATGATACATAATTGCAGAATGTCTATTTCAGAGGAAAATGTAAAAAAAAACCTTTTTATATGCGTATTATCCTGAAAATTATTCGAAAAGATTAGAAAATCAATTTATTCTTACCAAGATTGCTAAAATAATTTTAAGCATATATTTTATTACCAATGTTTTATTATAAACAAGGCTTCGATGCGTTATTTTTTATATTACGGTTTTCGCAATAAAACGCATAATAAATAACACTAAAAAATATCATAAGTATGCAGGATCTTTACGTATATTTATTAATAATTAAATAAGACGAAAGCTACCTCTAATTATAATATACATCCCAATGCATTTTCATTGAAACTATTTCTATTGTCTCGTAGAATAAACTTTAATACTGAAAAGGTCCTTTCAAAACAAACTTGTGTTGACGAAGCTTCTAAAACCACCATAGAAATTTTGTATAAACGAGGATGTTCCATATTATTTTCCACGCAAAATTCTAAAATACGTTTTTTTTGTCTAATCCTTGTATATGATTTAGGTTATTTAACTCTTTAATCGCCAAGCTAATTATATGGATTTTTACCGTTGGCCACCATTTTCAATCATAAGCTTATCGACATTCTAACAATCACATGGCCTTCAAAATATGTCTCTGCATTAATTTTCATTTAAAAATATTATATTTATTCATAAATAAATTCGTAGTGGCGTTTGCCGTAGCGCTGGTGGTTAGACCGATATCGCGTGCCTGCACGCTGTGGCGTCTGAACGGTTAATAGATGATTAGGCCTGTTAAAAAATAACATAATGTACTACGTTTTGTGTTAAGGAGATAAAGAGCTAATCGCAATGCCAAAAATAGCTGTGGCACAGATTTGTCTGACTATTTTTAAGTCGTGAAAATATTCCTGAATAGGATTATTTTTTCCGGAGCACGTTTGAATATGTTCTTGGGGATAAGCTAGAGATAGGGACGTATGACTCACGTGTCTGGGATGGGGTATCCAGCGATACGCATTACACAGGGTGGAAGAAGTAGAGGAAGACAAAAAAGGTGGATGTATAAAACAGTTATCGGCCAAATTTACATCCCGGTCGGAGCGGGATAGGTAGAGGTCCCGGGCTAAGTGGAGTATCGAATTTCGCGAGTAAACGAAATTCGACGAATCCCCCGGGAACCCTCATCCGTTTTCTCGTTAAAATTTAATATTACTTAAAGATTTTACATCTGCCGCCACTGGCGGCGTTGGCTTAACCGACTCCACTCCTGTGTCTTTTCGCATTCGCGGCCAAATGAATGCGAATAAGCGGGGCCGGGGAAATTTGTTTTCATTATTGTCGTTTCGTAGGAAGCCAGATTTGGTGGCCGCAAACGTTATCCCTGCCCCCACCACCGCATCCAGGCTGAACCCCCGCTCCTTTCCAATTTAAATGGGAACACGTTCGTACTGTTTATGGATTGAAAATATGAAAATTAACATGAAATCCCCGGCCGTATGGAGGTATGGGACTATATCCCACATATAATCGCGGGATAAAAAGAAATGTCAAGGCATTGTCGGCTTATATCATACAAAAAACCGCTTAACATGTGACATTATAAATTATTATGTAGATCAGCTATTATGCTTCCTATATCACCACGAAGCGAGTATCTAATCATCTTGTTCACTAATCATTATTATAAGACTATCTAGCGACTAATTGTGCCTAAATGATAATGTTGTGTCGCATGTGCCATTTATTTATTAATAAAAAATATTAATACATACATATATACATGTGTGATAAAATGTAGAATGTTCACCTAATGCATGATATATATAAAAATTAAATAAATTGCATCGGGGAGGCAATGGGTTGAGTCTTTTGATATAGTCAAAAGCAAAGGTGATGGAATTGAGTGTAAAATCTGGTACCAGTTCCATCACCTATGTTTTAAACCATAACAAAAATGATTGGGACAATATTAACTGTAATATGGTCACACAATATTTTATTTAATATTTATGAAGCTACAATGCACATGAAATATTCTATATACGGATGCAACAAGCTGACAACTTTACTACGATATTCTATGATAATTCATAAATAAATACATAAGCAACTGTTTATTTTGTTACGTAAAAATATACTTGGAGGAGATATAAGCCATTTTCAGTGTCTATAGTAAAAAAAATAATAAAACAGGCTTTAATAAATAAAAAAGCATCGCAATACAATATTGTTCGCCTTCTTTTCTCTAGAGTATCACGATCCGAGTACACCATACAGTATTCTCATATGTAATATGGAGATTTTCATCTAAGCGTTGTCCGGTCGGTTGTCGATAGACGTTCAGATATGAGCTTTTCTTTAGCATGAAAATTCCCAATGAGTTGCATCATCGACTCTTGGGAAAATTTTATATGTTTTTATAGGATTTCGTTATTTTGCTTTCTCGTATTCTTTGTATACAATAAAAGTATAGATAATTGAGGCTTCAAGAGACTAAAAAAAAGATCTTGGATAAGATGATGATGTTGGACTTGCCTCCGCCCTACCAGAGCATCCCCAAGGACAACATTAGTTAACTAATAGTTGATTAGTCGTGTCCACTTTACGCATATTTATTTTATATAGCTGTTTAATCCCTTTTGGCTTATAAAAACATTCGAGTTTTCCGAGGTTTTCTTTTCCCCTGGTAACATTTTATTTCCAGAGTCACATGTTACAATTATAGATGTAATGCTATTGTTTTACATCTGAACTTTAAATAATTCCCATTATTATTGTGTGACTTATTTCTTATCGAGCTAAATATAATATTGTCAACTATAATCTTTTCATTCCAGAATGAAAAATGGTTTCATCCCTTTTAGATCATTTACTTAACACATTGCCTACGGGAGACGTGGATTCCACGTCAAAGGCGTTTTCGTGTATGTCCGGGGCGCGCATATCACACGTTTGATCGGCTGTAACTTATACAACGTTTTGTCTTTTATAAATATTTGTTTTTGGTTAGATACTTCAGACCTTGAGCAGAAATGTCTTGATCAATATAAGAGCTATGATTTTTTTTTGTAAAACACGACGTTTTTTCCAAATTTCAGCGAATGCGCCCCCGCCCCAGCGCAAGTTTGACCGCGATTCGCCCCGTAGGCAATGTGTTAATATCACAGCTAATAAATTATATCAAAAGAGCAGTAGAATATATTTATAATAATTTTTGCAAAATATGGCATTGGACCGCAAAGTGTTAAACCATCATTTCAGTTTTGTATAAAAGAGGATGTATAAGGACAAAAATGAATATTTTATTCAATATAATATTTCATTTAAAGTATTAACGAGTAAATTTAAGGATTAAAAATAATCTATGATTATTTTTTTATAACTAAACTAAACGAATATCTGTGATTACATTTTTTTAAGTATTATGACAAATAATAAAAGTAATGAAATTTAAACTGTTCATCATAAAACATTAGTAAAATATGTCAAGAGTTCATAGTGGCACTTAAACTAACAGAAAAGACGAGCACTAAAGTTGAAAATGACCCAAATATAATTATTTTATATAAAGCTTGGTATTCAGATCTCCGATTTTAGCTAATGAAAATGTGTGGGCTTTATTAAATCTTTAAAAGAAATATTATTAAAGACTTCTATAATAAAGAAATCGGGCCCACGTTATACAAAATTAGGAGAGAAGAATTTTCAATTTTATTTTAATTTAAAACTACGATATAGCAGGGATCGTTATAGAAGGATTTACTGTAGTAATATTTTTGTAATAAGGCTATAACTAATTTTATTAATTAAACTACATTATTTAAAAATGACTTGAATATAAATCAACTTAATAAAATCGTATTATGAAAGAATATTATATAATATATATGATTGCTCTATAATCAAGTTTTATCTCGTATTTTCCGGAGCTATATTAAAAATTCCATGGGATTTCATTACGATTTTTATTTGCACGTTTGCATAATCAAAATAGTACATTTATTTTTATTTATTATGAAAATATGTTAATTATATTTATACAATTTGCTGGCCAAAATAAAATCGCAACCGATACGATGTGTATATCTGACAGGTCTCCCCGGTTCGGTTACACCAGCATCCCGGTGACACTTTAAGCCCCACCAGCTGAACGGATGACAAATCGCTTAATCTTTCAAATTCTTCCACATTCAATAATGACAAACGGAATAAGACTCCATCGCCCACACCTACAGACATCTCGTCTCGTCTCAATTCAGCTAATACAATTCGTCTACCCGAGCTGAGAAGGGGGGTGGGTAGAAAGCAGAAGAATCTCAGACATCCCAGCGGCTATGGGATTCGTTCTTTTTTATTATCCGTATATTAGTACCGCTGTATGGGGAATGTTACGCGGATAAGATATTTTTATTTGATTCGAGAATTAATGGGAGGGGATTGTTGTTCATTTCCTTTGGCGCGGAGACGTGAATGCCTTTATGAAAAAATACGATTGAAATTAATGAAAATTAATTCAGTGGCGTATATTTGATTTGAAATTTTCGTAATATTTATTTTATATATTTATTCCCAAATTCGCCGAAATTATAGAAAAATAAAGGCTACACACCAGACCAGATATTCAATGCGGACGAAATGGAATTGTACTGCAAAAGGATGTCACATCAAACCTACATATCAGTGTGCGAAAAATGTGCGAAGAGATTTAAGATGGCGAAAGAATGAATATCTTTACTCTTATGTTTTAATTCTTCTGGAGAATTCATAATGAAGCCATTGTTTATTAATCGGTCTTTAAACCTTAGAGCACTGAGAGGTTGTGATAAAATAAATTTACTTGTTTATTAGAGAACCAATAAAAAGGCTCGGACCACAAGTATTATTTTTAAGGATTGGTTTTACAAATGTTTTATATCTGATGCAGAAGCTTATATAAGGAAAAATAATCTTGATTTTAAAATATTATTGATCCTGAACAATGCACCAGGACATCTGATTTAAAACAGCCTAATGTTAAAATATTATTTTTACCACCAAATACTACTTCTATAATCCATCCATTGGACCAAGGAATAATTTCAACATTTAAAGCGTATTATATTCGTCGCACATTTGAAAAAATATTAAATGATATCGATCAAGATGAAAATTGAACAGTCAGATAAGCTAAGAAAATTTTTCTATTCGAAATTGTGTCGATATTGTTTCTGCATCTGTTAAAGAAATAAATCAATCGACTTTTTTCTGAAAAAAGCTGAAGCCAGAAGTAGTCTCAGCAGAAAAAGTTGTACCACCAATAAAAGTTAAGTACCAAATGGCAATTAATATTTGTCGTGGTGCTGGTGGAGAAGGATATGATGATATGGATATTCAAGACAATTTAATCAAGAAATATTTCAGGATCGCACGTTGAATGAAGAAGAGTTGGTCGAACATTTTTATATAGAAAATTACCCTATAATGGAAAAAAGCTTGAAGATCAAGAGGGAATTACAACAGATCTTGGCCCCTTATGAGGATATACGTAAAGATTTATACGCTAAAATCGCATATTACAGAGTTTTTAAAGGCTAAATCCAAAAATAATCCAGAGTTGTGATTATTTATTTAAAAAATAAATAATATTAGCTAACTTCTAACTATTTTTTAGCAAAAATTCATATGCATACAATAATACACATCCTTGTGTGCATAAATAAATCTGATCTCTGACGGATATCTCACCATAGAGCCAGTATACCCTGGGAAGGTAAATCCTAATATGCTGATTAATAGTTGGTCTAGTCTCGATACTCTCGCTCCTCTTCTTTCTTTCTAAGGAACCCCTCTCTGAGAAAGTCTTTTCCATGATGAAAGGATTGCTATTACGCGAGAGGGTTAATAATCACTTGCGACCGGCTACTTGAGACTCGTTATGGGCAGATGTGCATATGATGCCTTTGTATATCTATATAGGTGTATGTGTGTGGTCGCTCACTACTTGTCTCGTTATAAGCAGATAATGTCCTAGAGAAGAGAACAAACGAATACCGAGACAAACCCCCTCCTACTTGCATGGACACAATCGAGAGGGTAAAATCCGATACCAACATGGTAGAAGATGTACGTCCACTGCCAGCAATGGCCAAGAGAGGGAAACTCTTTACAAAAAACCGCATACCAAGACGGCTCGGGTCCCTGTATGAACACGAAAGGGGAGACCTCACGTCACGTGTGAGGCTCAGATTCCTTTGGCCTCGACTACCATGCGAGAGTTTGGTAAGGCCCATGCTCTCAGCGAGTGAGAGCCTTGTGACTGACAAATGATGATGATGATGATACAATTATGCAGATTTAATTTTTTTCCGCCTACCTAAATCCTGTTTTTATTGACATTTTCATCACATTTATTGAAATGCATTACCAAAAAAAATGACCTGAAATGTCATCACGGTTTTATATTAAAATCATGACGTCAACGGCAGATTAGCAATTTTGTCATGATGTCCGCGAAATTAATTATGCATCGCAATATCGCATTACGATGCAAAAGATCTTCATCGGAGTATGAAGACAGATCTTGGCCGTAATAAATTAGAGCGTATTTGGAACGTACGGTGACAGAGATATGCGCCGGTGATGAATGGAGTCACGTCACACGTGCTGCAATTATAAGTCGGCGAAAATAGATTTGCAAAAAAAATATATTAAGCAAATACCGTGAGCGCGAGTGGAGGGGGGGGTGAAATTTTCCACATTTTCCAGTGGTCCTCGGCAATTTTCGACCGGGAGTCTAGTGTTTGCGGAAAGTTTTGGCAAGATTCGTGTAATTATGGCAACGATCAAAGTGGACGAGGAGGACCCAGCGGCAGGTGGTGGTGCGGTGGGCGCGGGGGGAGGAGGGAGCGGGGGAGGAGCCCGGTCCAGAATTGGACCGGCGCCCGTCGGGTTCTCGTTGGACGTTTTATGTCTGAATTAAGAGCTTCCGGCTTGCGAAAAACCCGATGGTATTAGTGAGTGCTTCATTCAGGTGCAAATTTACTACATTTTAAAGTTTACAGCGTCGGCTACACGGGGTCTTTCAATAAATACGTCCATAAGTAGACAAAGTTAAGAGTCTGCACATAAATTCGGTAAATATTATTACTGCAGTTGATATAATATTTTATTTTAAGCACCGAACTTGATATCCCAATGAATATAAAATTATTTATTATCAAATTTAATCCTTTGACTGCGGAATTATTTTAACCTAGCCGTGCCTATGAGGACCCCAGGTTTTTTTGCATGTCACAACCTTTTTGTAATTGTCTAAAAATTTCTAAAGAATAAATGTTAAAAATAATCATTGTTCTCTATTGTTTGCAAAAGCGAAAAAAATTAAAAACAACAACATATACACTGCACGATGTTTTTTGTCGCTCGCATCCGGTACGACACATCATCGAGAACGTTTTATTTTACACAACATTTCATGAATTTTGTTCTATGCTTAGACTTATCCATTTAAAAAAAAACAATATCTTGATTTGAAATGCTAGGAGTCCCTAAGAGACCCCCTTCGAACGATGCGATTATTTTCGAGCCGCCGTGATGGATGGGTTAAGAAAAGACAACGATTTTGTTGTTTACTAATTTCTAATTGTTAAGCAAAATATTTTAACGTTTTTTTCAGTATTAAAATATTTTTTTCAGTTGAAATCAGATAAAAAATATAATTAATGTTGAATGTTGAATTTTAATTCAATTTCTGAATAGTTTGAACATTAATCTATACACTGATGGCAAACCTTTTTAAGAAGAGAGTCAAATGTTGTTCATTATTTTTATTAATACTAACTAGGGAGAATGGGATATTCATTTCCAAATCTTTATGTCGAGATGTCGAGATGAAATTATACAATATTAATTAATATTTAAAACTCCATTAATACAATCTGTCCTTTTCCCTGATGTTTTTTTTATTAGTGAAGTACAAAAAAATATATAAAAATCAAAACATAGCTATTAAAATCCCTTTGTGGGTCAGAGGTCCTCCACGGGTCATAGGTTTGATATCACTGGTCTATAACGTTATTATTTAAAATTATTCCTAAAAATTTTAATATAAATATTATTGTTAAATTAAATAATAATTTCATATATGATTATAAATAAATAAAAACAAAAATAGTTATGAAGAATGAGTCTGAAAATCCTTTTAATTGCGAGGAAATTTTTTTTTAAATATATCACCACTGAAAATAACCAAAATACGCATATAAGACTCATTGAAAAAAAAAGAAAATCGATGAAAAACTTCTGATTTTTCCACCACTAATGGTAAATATAATAATTTATCGTAGATCCTAGAGTTTATGAATAGGAAAAAATAAAAGCTTAGATTACTGAATGTACTATATGTACTCTAGCTATAATCATCTCTATGAATATTTAAAATATTCTATAATAAAATTAGTATTAGGCAATATTTATATTTTTTAAATATCATATTATTATTTTTCGTTAAACTCATCACGATGCTATCACAAAACTTTGAATTTCCTCTCAACTAAAGCGAGCAAGTGGCAACCTCCATACATTTTTATGCGACTGCCACTATCTCCGACATTAGCTCCAGCGGTAAAAATTCAAGTATCCCACCAAAAACTTATCTTAAAAATTAAATTTCTATACCTTTCCGAAAACTAGTAACCGCTACTAACAGAGGGGGGGATGGGAGGCCAACTACGTCGGCTGAAAACACTGAAATCATTCTAGTGTTCATAAATTATGTATGCACAAAGCCGGAGCACTGGTAATTAGACAGGCCAACTTATGTTAAATTCAAGAGAAATGCTCTCGACTCTATACGTGGCTAACTCGTATAATATTAGCTAAGCTCTAGGCTTCAGACCCAGTGCAAAGCGACACGATTATGACTTCATAATATTTAAAATATGCATCGATCCACGTCACGGAATTGCAAACAATTATATAACGCAAGATATTAAAGTCTCTGACTCGACAAAAAATTCAGAATGTATTTTTTTTGTGCTTTTTAAATTATGCATGACATATATAACACATGAGAATTTATGAGATTTTCAGGTTTTTTTCTTGGCCAAGCCACTTTTCGTTACAGGCCATGAATATAGAGCAGACGAGGTGAGCTCTCGTGCTAATTTGAATTTTATACGTTGTTTAGCGAATTTTAATTTTTCATACGGGCTACCTTTCCGCACATATTTAATCGGTATTATAATATTTTTTTAAACACGAAAACATGTTTTAATAATGCTTATTTAATGCGAAAAATATTTTTTAAATATATATAACTTTTTAAATCAAAAGAAATAAATTATTATTAAGTTTTATCGTAATGTGCAGTATGTTACTTATTCCGTTTTCATAATAACTGTCATAAATATAGAACGTTCACATGCGTTGTTGAGTTAAAATTAGAAGGCGGTCGATCGCGCGACTCGATTTATTAGAATTAAGTATCGCGCATTAAAAGTTTGTTGACCACTGCTCTACGGTTATATAAACCAGAACATATATAGGCCGTAATTCTCAATATTTTCACGATACGTTAAATTTTCCGATGTTATTGTGCGATAATGGAATCGCGTGGATCGCAGGAAAATTTCAATACGAATTACGATCGTATCAATGGACTGGGGTGAAAATCGGAAAATCCGACCACGCACAACCTCCACGGGGCCCCACCCACATCCACTGTTTGTTGCTTAAGCAATCTCTATTGTTTTTTAACCCAGAACCCGTGTAATATATTTTGATGTATAATGGCACATACATCAAACTTGATAAGCACGGCACGTAGCCCTGCTTTCTTCTTGCACGAAACAAATATCAGAGTGTAATAAAATCCACACGAGGGAATACAGACACGTTTCCCGTTTGACGAGAAAAAATTGCCAGAGTGAGAAGACCCGATATTAATACGTATAAGGAGCAAAGAAAATCTGATAACGAATGGGATTGTTCCATTTTCATGAAAAACTGATTTCGACGCGGAAATCATTAATTCGCAATGAGTTTATATTAGCTATACTTAGGCGTAGTGATTAGTTTATTAAGACCTATTTACGATTTTCTATGCTATTTTCATTCGATAATGGATTAAATCCAAAATAAGCTATCGAGGCCATCTGCAAAAAATTATGGAGACGCCTTGACACTTCAAAAAGAAGCAATGTCAAAGTTTGCATTGATCTAGCAGTGCCGATGTTATTTAGTAATCCTAGTTTTTGATTTTTCTCGAATAATTCATTTTATATGAATTTTACATATTACAAACTATTGGTATCTGTTTAAAAAAAAGTCTAAAAAATAAATATTATAAATAATCACTGACTTTATTGTACACGATTGCGAAAAAAATAAAAACAATATTCGTTTCTGTAGCCACGGGCACGAAGTGTTTTTTCGCTCGCATCCGTAACGATGTGCCAAGTGCGAGTGAAACGTATACGGTGGCGTGTCCTCAGTGTGCGATAGAGAAATATGCTATAAAACCTCTCATTTTAATAAAGATCGAACTGCAGAGTATTTATTTAAATTAGCCAAAAGCTAACAAACGAAATAAACAGATCTTTTGCAAAAAGTAGAGCATAGAATTCAAGATGCCATAGAAAAAATCTCAGCTATTATTTTAATACATAGGAAACCCTTCTATAACACGGTATCCAACAACATGGTTCCGCTGTAACACAAAAAAATAGAATCCATTTTTTTTGTAAATATATTAATCAAGATTTTCTCAATATCTTGAGTTGAAATGCTTGGATTTTATCATTTATAATGGAAAATAGACCCCCTTCGGACGACGCGGTTGGTTTCGAGCCGCCGTGACGGATCGGTTAGATAATCTTTATCAACATATTAATGAGTGTTTTCAGTATTTTTTTAAACTATAATTATTTTGTTAATAAGTAGATAATTTGAGTTCATCACTCAGTGTTTGTATTATCATGTTTTTAAATCTTATAATGGCCCGTTGTAAAAAAAGGTGGCTCACCCCTGCCATAGATGGTTAACAAAAACTTAAAAGTGATTGTAGAGAATCTGAAAGACCTCTGAAACGGGATGATATATTCCATGATGGAATCCTTTTCTCGCAAAACTTGATGGAATTGTCACAAGATCTCGGCTATCCCTGGTCAAGACAATATGAAAAGGATCTACGAAAGGAATAAAGAATGACTATCTGTTCATCGCTCGTGTCTAGGTATCCGTTTCTGAAAAGGATTGTTACTGGAGATGAAAAGTGGCTTCTGTACAATCACCCAAAGAGAAAAAACACTGACTTTCTTCAAATCAAGTACTGATTTTAATCCTTCAACCATTATTAATTTTAAAAAAATGTACGTAAATATTTTAGACGCAATGAATTATTAAAATCTGAACTAACAGTTAGAGCTGAATTTTTTCGTATACTGAAACATATCAAGGCAATGCCACACGCTGCAAGAATCACACTGAAAAAAACAGGGAGTTGAATCAGATATTGTGCCTTCAGATTTTCATACTTCTTTAGAGCATTGACTTAGAAATATTTTTTTTACTCAAGTAGAAGATGTAAAAAGAAGACGCTCTCAGGGAGGACTGATTATTAATGAGACTAGGACAAAATACATTGCCTTATAGCAAGGACAAATCCTCGAACCCCTGAGAGTTGAAGGGTAGTGCGAAGATGAACCATGCTGCCAAACCAGGACCGGTTGGGACTTCAACAGCATCTACGGCCGAGATTCCTCTTAAGGAAGACCATGAATATTGGACTTAAACAAAATAAGTTCAGCGACAGCTGTATATCCTGGAGAAGAGAACTCTGAGATTTGGAACCGTATTCGTCAGAGTGGCCAGACTCCGGTGCTTATGGGTAACAAGCTTTCCTGTGGAGGAAAAAAAGACCAAGATTAAATGGAGAAGGGTGTTGAATGAGGTCAGGGCTCTACAATAGAGCTATTGCGCCTATGATCATGATAATGAGAAGACGAAAAAACACTGGGATTAATTTTTTGATAAAAAAAAATACATGAACTTTGGAGAAAGATCATAGAGAAAATTATTAATAATAATATTATTATTACTGATATTTTTTACAAAAAATAATGATTATATCTACGGAAAACACGCGGAATAATTCCTTAAAAATCTATAAATAAAAGTATAAAAATGCGTAGGAAATTATCATAATTTTCTTCGCTAATGTTTTTCTTTTAATATTTAATTAAAACACGTATCTAATTATATTTGCGTCTTAACGCGAATCGATCGATTCGAGCCGCAGACTGTAATTAAATGAGCGGTGGGCAAGTTGCGATGATCGAGCCATACATAATAGAATATTAGCTGACCGGTCTGGAAATTGCTGACCGCCGAATATCGAGTTACACCACACAGGATGTCCCCGGGGATGGCTCCTGTTTTGAATCTGATTCGAATCCGACACGATATCCTGATGAAGCCCCCGGGAACGCTCTCGAATAATAATTGTTATCGTCGTAAATTTTGCATTGCCGGCAATAAATGTGAATATTTTTAAATGATCGTTTCCGATACGACGCTGACCTGAATAGCGCTCAGATTAGGAGTTATGACTGAAAACGTATTTGTCACACTCGGTTAAGTGCTGAAATGGAAATACCCGTTGTTATAGCCAAATAATAAAAAAAAATAGTAAACGCCATTGAGTCGTATCGACGTGGAAATCGGTTAATTAGAACATATTTTTATTATACGACGTTTTTAATAGCTCCAGCTGAAACGTCGAACATGCAACGCAATCACGATTATTCGAAAATATATATTATATATAAAAATGAGACGATGAACTTAAGATATCATCGTTAATACAGGAGCGTTCCGTGTTGTGAGTTTATGAAAAAATCCTTATATTTTTTTTTATTATTAAACTAAACACACATCGCCATTCCATGTTTCCACAATAACATTCTCCGACATCACTTTCTTCGGTCTAGCACGATTTTTATTTTCATATATCGTGTGCACCGTATCGCCCGTGTTTAATATATTTAAACCGGCTTATATTATAACACAGAGGTGCCTCGGGGCAGGATGAAATAAAAATATGGCGCCGGAGCTTTTCATATATATTTTAAATTGAAAAATAACAAAAGCGCGCCGAAGGAAGGAGGAAAATGCTCAGGAAAACGCGAACCAGCGCCGAGGGAGGGGGTGGAAGTTGTAGAAAAGCTCCGGCCAACTCCTAATGCCGAAGTTCGCGCCGATGATGAAAACACTGTTTACATATCGCGTCTTCATAAACTAATGGAAAAGTTGGCGAGCCCTGATCCGTTTTTGGCACTCTCCTAATTATTTACTGTATCGTATGAAAAAATATCGTGAATATTAATATTATAGCTTAGGTATTATCAATTTAATTGATCTGATTGATATTAAAACTTGAGTTAAAATCATTATAGATTATATAATAACACATTTGATTACTAATAACATCTATTTTTAGTATACTTGATACTATACAATATTAATATTTATACAATATTAATAATCTATCGATGGCGTCTTAATTTAAATGGCATGCTTTCAATTTTGAATAAAATATTATTAGTTATTTTTTTATAAATACTACATAGATTTATCAATAAGATGTGAAAATTATTTTAATTTTATTCGTATGTTTTTAGATAATAAAAAAATGATAAACATTGTGAAAAAAAATCGTTCGTTTAATAAATGTGGTCTAGAATGTGATTAACAGCAATTTCTTTGGCACTCCCTAGAATTATATATTGTAAAGCACAGTTCATGTCACATAAATTAACTAATGGGGTCCAAATTGATCTTTTTTATTATTTTAAAAATATAAAACCTATCAGGATGTCGTATAAACTAAGCAAAAAAGAAATAGATAACGTCCCTGAAGTGTTAAAAGATTTTTTTTCGGCTATTAGACATGACCATACTAAATGCATATAATCTTTATCAAGAGAAGACGGGGAAGACACCTAAATTTAACGATTTTTTACTAAGTATAATTATATATTAGAATTTTAATTTAAATAAAATGTTGAGAGCTAATTAAGAGGCTAATATATTTTGTTTCAGAAAAATTTTAACATGATTTAATTGAGGTCAAATGATTTTAAAATTAGGAATCTTAACACAAAACAAGCTGTGACGTATCTTAACCCTTTCAGTGCGGGGCGCATGACGTACATGCGCATACAAATCGTGTCCAGGGTGTGGCCGCATGTCGTACATGCGCGTGATTCTTTAAAACTTTAACTTGTCGTTACATGTAAACTAGACCGAGTTAAGTGATAGTGTTTGTTTTAAAAATCAGCTAATAAATACAGCTATCAATAAATATACAACATATTACAAGAAATTTATAGGAACCATGTAATATGTATATATGAATAGTAACAATTCAAATCGCGCGTGGTGTCTCATTCAAATCTCCGCAGTAGTATCGGTGACGTATCTCGGCTCAGGGGTTGTTAAGGGTGTTCCACGTACATTATGTTCCACATACACGTGTACGGATGTAATGGTATAAGAAAATTGCATTTCGCATTTTTGATTTTGATTCGCATTCCCATTTTTTTCTCACTTAATCTCTGAGCGATTGATATTTTGTTCCATTTATTATTACGAAAATAAATCGAATCGAGTTAATTTTTTTAGTTGAGATGGAAGAACATATCCTAATCAACATGTTTGCATCAATCTCTTATAGGAAAATGGTCTAATATAGCGGGAAACGGTAAATATAAATTTACCCCGTCAAAAAAATAATTTGGTCCAAGACGGCGCCGCACTCAGATGCAGAATCGTGTTAAGACCCGTCGCATTGAAAGGGTTAATTACAGACTTAAGAACGTAACTCTTCCTAAGCGATCGTCTGTTAAAGATCTAGGTATTTTGTTTGATTCCAAGTTAAAATTTAGTTTACATGTATCGGACGTGTGTAAATAATATTAATAGTAAGTGTACATATATCTTAACTTATATGTAATTGAATTAAAATAATATATAAAAATTATATTATAAATATGAGATTGTTAAACGAAAATGTAGAAATGTATAAGTGTGTTATTTCAGTGTTGTGGAAAAAGAGAATCCCCTTGATGAGAGAATATAAAAACGTCGTTAAAATACCATTATGTCTAAATTTAAAACTTAATTAAATAAAAAAAGTTGAATCGAGTATAAAATTAAGAAGCGGCCGGGAAATCCTATTTTTCTATTAAAACAAGAGTAGTAAGAGTTCTTATCCGAAACTTTTCTTTTAGCCGATCTCGGACTTGGGAGTTTCCCTTTCAATCGGACCTTAAAATATCTCCACCACCCCCTCCATCCTTCTCATCCCGCACCGCTAATCAATTTGCAATCCGGAGGTAAAACTTTTAATACCAGGTGCCGCGAATATTTTTCATTACGTCAGATCTCTAAACAAACAATTAAACAGGGATTTGTCAGTTTATTCCAAATTGGGTCAATTTTCTTGTCTAAAAAAAATACTATATTTATAGAAAAAAAACCCATCATCCGCCCTATACATTTCGGATACAATCTAAAGTAACATCTCAATATCCACGCCATTCGTTCTAACCGTGGGACATAAACTCCGAAGGGACACGCCGCATCCACTACGTGGCCAGCGGGAAAAATGCCGGAAGACTCCGGCAGCAGTGGGTAGACAATAATTCCGAGCAATGGGGTGAGTCTTCGGTAGTAACACTTAAGGGTGGAAAGCTATTTCCTTATTTCCCGGTCCATGCATACGAGAGCGAGGTGTGAAGCCCCCGGCGATCATAAATGTGCATAATTGATTGTATTAAAGGACCTTCCTCGTCGACGGTGCCGTACGTGCGCCTCTAAATCAGCGGTTCTCAGACCGTGGCCCAGGTACCATGATGCACTGGACTACCGGTCTAATAAATAAGCAGATTAATGTTGACTGTAACGGTGAGGGGAGATAAGATGTGTTTGCTGAGGGATCTGAGAAAATTTGAGATTGCTAACTTGTCCGGTATACGTGAATTTTATTACACTGCAACAAACAGCACGACACAAGCAGCAAGACACAAGCAGCAAAATAAGAGCTCATTATAAAATTGAGAGATCAATACGAAAGCTGGCACAGAATTATCAGTTAATCATTTAATGGCTCTTAAGCCATGTGAGCTAGATCGCATTAAAAAACAATTCCACGGATGTAAAAATACATCAGAGCAAGGACATATTCATTTAAATAAATTCTGGCTAGTAAGCACGCAAGGACTCATTCATTGCTTTAATAGCTCCTCATGAGATTAGCGAACACAGAAGAGCACATCAAACAATTCATGTTTATGAGTATAATAAAAACAACAGTGCAGTAAAAGTTATTAGTTCGAAAACAATGTCAGAATTGAGATGACGAGGAATGCTTCATCAAATTGAAAAACATATTATGGTGTCATCGACTCTCCATGAAATCCATCTATAATTTCCAGACATGAAGGTTGCTGGTCAAGAATACAACCGTTCTTCAACCTCCTCACAGGAAGTGGTAGCTTCTGAACACCGTTAAGGCTTAAGTTGAGACAAAAGTATTGCTCTCTGTAGATCATTAAGGAAATTTTGAAGAAACAGGCTGTCTTGGCTTCTCAACATTTGCAACTGGGCCAGATTAGAAGCTCCAGAATTAATCCAGTTTGTTGAAAATTTACCAATGTATGGAAAAAAAACCAAGATCTAGATCGATTACTTCTGAAAACTAGGACATTTTCTTTAGTTTAGTTAAATTGATATACAAGAATTCAATTCCAGAGGCACTTGAAACGGTATCTTCAATACTTCATCTCTAGTAAGGCTTATTTCTTTAACCTTTTGAACACTGCACTCTTAAAGCTGTATCCTCATGTTTTTTTTAGTAAGAGTCCCATTAATAATTATCTACATATCTCTACGACAGTTATTCCATAGCGCCGAGATATGAACCACGCCCTATAGAAGACTAGGCACATATGAATTCAAAGAAAACAATTTGTTCATTGATACAATTACTATTTGGTAATGGTAAGACAAGGAACTTGAAAATTCAGCGTTTAATAGAAATCGGCGATCTAGAAGGAGGCACTATAGTAGAGTCCGCCGCATACGCCGCTCTATAGCATGGAGTACTATAGAAGGGTTGACTGAACATAGATCATTTTTTCTGTTTTTTTTTTTAATCTTGAAAGTATTATTATTTAAGTCTTCTTTGAAGTAAATTTTATGCCAATTTCTTCAAAATTAAGCTCGTAGGTCATTTTGACTTCAATCGATAAAATCATGAAGCAACCTTCCCTTTGCTCTGTTAATTAATTTAAAAAATTAACCCACTAACAGCTTTAAAAATATTCTTTGCTAGCTGTAATTAAATACCCTGTTGAAAAGGTTTGGTAGTACATTCATTTCATTTAAAACTGCGATCTAAAAGAAAGCACTATAGGAGGGACAGCCGCATACGCCACTCTATAGAATTGACTCAACATTTTTTATCATTCTTCCTGGTATGTGTTATTAATAAATAAAGTATTATTATTTTCATAAAAGTGCTGAAAATTATAGTAATAAAGTCAAACCTTCTATAACGTTCAGATAGGGACCACGCTATAGAAAAAAACGCTTTAGAAAATTAGGCATCCATACAAAATTTGGGTTAGGTTTTTTTAACTTTCTTTGCGATTTGAAGCAAATCAAACATTTGACCCATTTTTATATTTTCAATGACCTTGCACGTGTTTAATTGGATAACAGTAGCTCGTGCCTACATTCGCGAGGGGGTATTGACCTTGCATATTTCTTCCAGTTTATTCATTCGCGACAGATGTGTCAGGGGAGTTCAAAGGGACAGTTTTTTAAGTTAATTATTCTAAAATGCTTTAGCATATGCTGAATAAATAATTAAAGGGTAAATATAAATTATGAAACCTTTTCGGATATATGTTTTATTTAGGATAGATAATAATTGCAGTAATACAAAAAATTGGGAACATTTTAAATAGGGTAATTATGCATTAAATTACTATCAGAGTGATCTAATATCACGTTCCATAGAGATTTTTTTAATACCAGGTGCTCAATTTATAAAAAAATAGAATGATTGAAAACCCCTTTAACACATAAATACCTAATGTCTAAAAAATCGTATGCATTGATTTACTTGATCACAATTTCTTCCACGACTATACAAGTAGAAAAATATTTTCTTACTGTGTTGTGATGAATATCCCTGGAACGTTTTTAGACGGTGATTCACCAAAAAAATAACAGAACACGCCTAGCGAGGTAAAAGGGCAAAAAACCACTGACAAATATTTTCTAAGTGCACGTACTTATTTAAAATGCACATTAATAATATATTTACGAAAATTTTGATTCAACCTTGAAAATATTGCGTTTAGTAAAACGAACGCTATAAGAGGGAACGCTATACAAAAAACCGCCGCAAACGCTATAGGAGGGTTGACTGTACTATCAATAATAAATTCACTTAATTTTGACAAATTTCATAAAAAAAATTACTCCCAGTAAATTGTATGCAAATTTCTTCAAAATTTATCATATTCTTGGCAAGTTGTATTTAAATGACTCGCTCAAAAGATTTTGTAGTAAAATTAATTTAATTGAAAACCGCTATAGAAGGGACTACCGCACATGGTGCTCTGTAGCTCAGGGCGCTATAGAAGAATTGACCGTACTAAATATATATGTGAATTTCTTCAAGGCTATGTTTAAAAAAATGACTTATGAAATGCCCAGTGTTAAGTTGCGCTGGTTTGTCGGTCATCGAGCAGGATATCTCAACTGGGGCTCTAATTTATGTCAATTTTCACGTCCACATTGCCGGCAATTAGTTTTTATTGGCCGTAATTAGGGTAGGCTGCTATTATAGCCGCGACGCAAAGTATCCCCGAACAAGGTGGCGCACGCCAGTGCCGCTAGAGGGCGAAACTTATAATCGCGATTTTTACCCGCGACCGTAGAGAGTAGCTCGTAGAGCGACAAAGGCAGAGCCGGAATCGGTAATTTTTACGAGCCCCGGGTGCCTGAATCGTAAAGGAGCACAATAAAAATAATGGCGGCATCGTTCTGCAATATTGCCAATGCACATATTAAACAACGTGCACAAGAAAAAAATGTAGCTTGCGTCCTGTTGCATAGCGTTCATATCTAACATAAACACAGACACATTATCTCTAGGGGGTTTAAGCAAATGAATGGGAATCAGAAACCGCATGCCTGTCTCAGGCGTCTCCCGGCCGTGTTGCCTGGGATATCGGTGTTGCCATAATCCCGCCCAGGCTTTCTCCGTCACCCACTTGACTCATTTCACTTAGTCCCCCGTCATCCATAGAATTTTACTTAAGTTAAAAGGTATTTAATGCCGCGGAAAGCTGACGGCATTTGAAGTCGTCACAACGACTGCTGCTTAAAATGTAATAAAGCCACATTTGCACTAGTGGCAACCCCACGCGAAAATCTGCCACTGTGCGCATTAAGCGAGCGTTGCTAACGTTAAATAAATTTTATGCAAACAAATAAAATTCAAAGCAATGCTACACGAATTTAAATCGGGAACAATTTAACATTTACTAAACCAGAGGACGCACAACGCAATGTTGCATGCAGCTTGAGGCTTGCGCCTTGAAACCTCAAGTGGGATTTCGTCACGAATAAAATCATGCATATATATTTTATGCATAAAAAATAATAATAATCTATCTACGACACATGATAAGTGTAGTAAAAAGTCATGTCGTATTTTTTCAATAAAATTATTGATTTATGTTTACAAAAAATTTTTACCATTACATTATATAACATTCTGCCATCTATTTTTCTAATCTAAAATACCTTTCTTGAAAAATTCTGCTGACTGGGAATTGTAAAGATCAGAAATGGCTGATTTCACTTCTCTGTTTGAAATGATTTATTTTTAAAAAAGTGTTCCATAGAACGAAACAAATGGTAGTTCTGAGGGACTAAGTCTGGCGAGTAAGCAGGATGCAGGGATTTCTTCTTTTTCAAATCTTCCATTTTTTCAGACACTTCTGAGTGATGAACCACTCTGTGTCGATTATATTTGACAGTTCTTTGATAGTTAAAGGTGTTTTTTTTTCTATTTCAGACTCAGTCCACTTCAAGGCTCATCTTTTAAATCAAAATTTTCTGTACCAGCGTTGACATTTTCTGACATCTAATACGTCTCCATAAATGTCGCAAATATTTCTTGTAGCGATAGTTGCGTTTTTTTGGAGTGAAACTGGAAGAGTATGCAGTTTCGCAAATGGTCTTCTAAAGGAACAAATTCGTCTATTGCGTCTGGGTAGAGTAAATATTTTTTTTGTATTGAACTCGGGCAGAGACGTTTTTGAACAAGCACACAATAAAATAACACGTCTTGACTCATCAAAAGACTAAAAACAATTGATTCTAAAAATATCCTTTGAAAATACGACATAACATTTTACTACACCTAATATAACATAATATTTTTAATGAAGAATAACTTACCAATTCTATGTTAGCATTGATCTTGGAATATATTAAGTATAGATTAAGTGTGGATCAGCTTACCTGTAACAAAAAAAAATAACAATTAATCATCGCTTATATTAAAAATTGCTTGATTTATGCAATGAATTCCATAAAATATATAATTAAGAAATACTCTTGGATTGTAACAGATGTTCTGGACACAGAATCCAATTTCGGATCGGAATACTGGAGTTTCAGAATATATATTTTAAAAACTCAATTAATACAAATATATAGTTATTTATTTAACGCAAAAAATGCGCATTCAATTCAAGAATAATAACGCCGTGATTACTCTCGTTCTCAGATCAAATAAATCGTATATAATACACAATTACCCAAAATGAGGGAACACGGCTCCTGCGAATGACCTGAATAATTTATGTTTAAAGTAAGTAGAAAGACTGGGAAGAGAACGTTTATTTTATTTTTGTGCGAAGGGAGGGCCAGTTAATTTATACGATTTGCACAAGCAACGCTAATATCATTTAGGAAAACTTTTTCATAAACATTCATTCCGGGGAACAAAAACTGTGGTAACTCAGTTAACTGAAGCCACGCGAGGGCACAAGTTTTTCCGGGAATTTTCCCGCGGTGCAGGCGAGTTTGCGAGCAGGGCCCCCGGGCATCTCCTTGGCGACAGGTGTTCCTGATTGCGCCGGGGCCAATATTCCCGAAAAACTGAGCACGGGAGAGCCGTGTAATGATACGGGCGGACTTTATTGAATGAGACATATATCGTTCCGGATCGTCGATATGGAATATTATCCGGGTGCGTACAATCGCGCCGGTGTCCCGTGTCAAAGGGACACTCGGCGAAGATCTCTTTTTAACATTAAGCAGGGTGCACACTCGCTCCGCTGGCGTCTCCGGAGGTCGCCGACAAAAGGGCGAGCCGACCTCAAAGAGGAACCGGGGGAGCACTGTGACAAAATGCGAACAACTCCTCCTTCAAAGGGCCGAGAGGAGGGTGAAAATGCCGCAAGTGTGATGACTGTGTGTATTTGTGTGCCACAGTGGCGCCACCTTTATCCTGGAAATAAGAAAACATCCCCATGCTTTTCAGCAAGAAGAAGAATATATATAGATGGGGGTGAACAGAGAATGCGTAATATTAAAAAAGGACATATAGATCGATCGCGGCGACGAAAAGACGCCTTTACAATCAATTCACGAGTGAAAATTTCATTTAATTTTAACTGATTATGATTAAATAATGGATAAGATAAATCGAATTTAAAGGGAACCCAAAAGAAATCGCGTATTTTATAACCTAAAGTCCAAGTGCAGATTGTGTCTAGACATGGCACGTAACGATCCTCAATAAACCATCGAGGAATTATCGCGGAATTATTAATATCTGAAGATAACAAAAAGGAGCAAAGAAACAAATGCAATTCTTTGTTGAAAAAACAAAGAATTCGACTCTTTTTACACCAAATTGTAACTGGAGATGAGAAATGGATATTTTACGATAAAATAGGTCGAAAAATGCAATAACGTTTAACATGCTAAAAGGTACCTTTGTGCATTTGATGGGATGTAAAAGGAATAATTCATTACCAAGTTTTAAAACCGGGTGGAATAAATACGTTAGATTTTACCGTCAAAAATTAGACACACTAAGATGATGCCCGCCTTCATAAAGCAAGAATGAGCCAAGAAAAAAATCAGGAGTTAAGCTGAGAGGTTCTGCGATACCGTTCTTATTCGCCAGACCTTGTTTCTTCCTATTAAAATCTCTAGAGATGAGAAATAGATCGTTTACCATAAGATAAGTCATAAAAGTCAGTGTTCTTTTATCCGAATCACACTCCTAAGCCTAGTTTAACACTCCGAAAGGTACTTTTGTGCATTTGATGGGATCTAAATGGAATAATTCATTACCAATTATTAAAATCGGGTGGAGTAAATACAGCAGATGTTTACCGTCAACAATTAGACACAGCAAAATGATGTTTGCCTTCATAAAGCAAGAATGACCCAAGAAAAAAATCAGTAGTTAATTCGAGAGGTTCTGCCATACTCTTCTTATTCGCCAGACATTGTTTCATCCGATTACAATCTCTAGAGATGAGAAATGGATTGTTTACGATAACATAAGTCAATGATTTTTGTACTAATCACATTTCTAAGCATAATCAAACGTTTAATTTGTTTAACAGGTAGGGAATAATTCTTCACTATGGTGATGAACGTCTTTATAAAGCAAGAACGAGCCAAGAAAAAAATCAGTAGTTAATCTGAGAGGTTCTCCCATACCCTTCTTATTCGGCAGACCTTGTTTCTTCTGATTACAATCTCTAGAGATGAGAAATGGATCGTTTACGATAACACAAGTCAGTTGTTTTTGTCCGAATCACGCTTCTAAGCATAATCAAACGTTTAATTTGTTTAACAGATAGGAAATAATTGTTCACCACGATGATGGACGTCTTCATAAAGCAAGAATGACCCATGAACAAATCTTAAAAAGAGTTTAACTAGAAGGTTCTGTCTGATAACTTACTCTTCATATGTCCATGTAGCATACTTTAAGAGAAAAACCTTTTCGAAATATAATTGAAGTCGAAAACCAGAAAGTTTTTTTTATAAATATAATGATAATTATGTTTATTCTTAATATATTCATAAAAAATGCGCGATTTCTTTAGGATATCCTTAATATATTAAGGGAACCGATAAGATATCTTTATGCAAAATATTCTATAATACAATTTATATTATTTTTTAAATCCTTTCTCGTAAAAATTTGCTAATTATAAATTCATAAGTAGTAAAAATTAAATAACATATAAAATTTCTTGCTGAAATAGTGTAAAGCCGATTTTCCGGCCGTTAATAAATAATTATAATTACTCTGACTATGAGTAATAGATGAAAGAGAGGGGTAGGTGTACATGTTCTTCCGTCGAAAATTATAAGCAGACTCTGTCAGGTCTTCATGGAAGGGATTAGGTACTCGGTAATATTCAGCTCGTCTGAAAACCTACGAATGCCACTCTATCTAAAATTGAATATCAGATTTTAAATTCAATTAATTATTTTAAAAATGATTAAATTATTATATTATTATACAGACCCTAAAAATAATACGGCAGGTGGATTCCATCGTTTTTTACGAAGGGCCCGTGTGTTAATACGATGGTAAAACGCAGGTGGCACGTGCTCGATTTTTTTTTAAAGCGGCAGGTGATTCTCAGAGGATATCAGTGTCTCTCAACATTTATAAAGAATATTATTTTAAAGCAATCAAAACATTTTTCAATCTAAAACAAATTTCACCTGTCGCAGGGCGTCCGACGATCAAAAGTTGCCTTAAGTGCCCGGACAACTTTATTCGCGTGCTACTTTTATGTTTCTCTGCATTTTTGTGACATATCTCAGTATGGAAACAACAGCGTTATTAAACTTTAGAAAAGGGGGGTGGTGGTGGCGGTTGTAAGAGACCGACCCCCTGGGCGCATCCCTCTGCCGTACTGCAGACTTTGAATCTTTAATGTCTTATATAAATGTATACGGAGGAGAGTACCGTATCGTGCACTTGTTTCAGCCATAACTTTAAACTCTAAAATAAATATGACGATGCTATCTTTGACATTATCGTGACAGACCTAGTTTTCAATCGACTGCTTGATTATTACACACAAAATTAGACCAATTAATAAGATGGCCTAGGAGACTCGGCACTCGTTTGATGTTTGCAGTAGATCCAACTACCAAAATAAACTTAGCAGTAAATCATGCAATTAACGTTGGACTGAAACACTTTGTGTGTATAGAGTGAGAGAAAAGGATATTTTAAGATGTCTCGATAAATCGTTCTGAAACTGGGTGATCCAGATCTATAATCATCAAACAAAGGCACTTAAATAAGCGCGATATGGGTTAAGAGCGCAAAACTATGGCGGTCTGCATCAACAAACCGCCTAATTATGTTTACGCCGTACAGAAATGGTTCTAAGTCATAAATTTCGCTATTTTTAGCAACGCATTAGAGACGGGCCGAGTGAATAATTTATTTCCAATGTCCCGGCGGTTGTAAACAAAATGATGGTGACAGCAGCGCCATGCACCTTAGTCCCGAACGAGGACTGTCCCGACTTTTTATACCCCGCTTGCCATATGTCGCTATGCGGATATAAAGTGTTTTATGTCTTGGAGGGGTTAACGCGAGACCGTAAACTTTTTGTCCGGAATTATGCCGGATCCGTGTAAACACTTCTTTTTATTCACGCAGATAAATTTAAATTTATGCATAGTTCCGTCTTTCGGCGTAAATGTGCACGATAGTCGTTATAACAGCGGCGAAGGATGCGATAAAAATTAAAATTTAACAAAGACTAGCGAAAAAACCGGACGAAACCGGAATAATTGTGCAAATATTACTGTTTTTGCATCGGAATTAAACAAAAATAATTTTGTGAGACGGCGACACCTCATCTAAATATTATTATGTTAAATTTTATCTGACTTAAGCCTTTGACAGTTTAATAAAAATAATATTTACTATATCTAAAATATTTATTTTTTTATTCACTAATTTTGTTTTAAAATGATAAAAAAAAATTTCTTAGCTCATATCATTATTTTGAATGTATCATTTTTATTATGTGTTAGAACACTTGAAACGGACGTATTTTGACATTATTACTTCATGTATTTTGATGTACTCTAATAGAGAGAACTTTTGGCCTAAAACAACACCGTTATTATGTGATTTTTTTTTATTTCTCCATAATGAATTACTCATCTTGGTATTTTTTTATGAAATGGATTATTCTAAGAATAAAAATAGTTATTCATGACATAGTACATTTCACTGGCATTCGGCACATCGTACCGGATGCGAGCGAGGAAAAACATCTTGCGCATTGCAGCGAATATTGTTTTTATTGTATTTTTTTTTCGCAACTTCAGTCAATAAAGGACAATGATTGTTTATATTGTTTTTTATCTTTAGACGTTTTAGTTTGTGACATCGGAACGATAAGGATAACTAAACGGTATACCGAAAACTAGGTTTCAGAAGTGCTTAAAGTTTGGAAATGGTCTTTTTGTTGCAATACTCTAATAATTAGATTTAGAACATATATGGTAAACACTGTGGTTTTGTATAATCACAAGAATCTTAAGCAATCGATGTTTATTTGCCAAAAATTATTACATATTCGTTTTTAATCTTTTGTGAAGCCATAGTTTTTTGCATAGAATTATTGATCCAATCATGAATTACGATCTTTCTTAACATGTATTTTTTGTCGATTGGGGTATTTTGTTAAAGCTTATGCAAAATCTTTCATAGTCTGTTGGTAAACCAACTAATAATCAGCCCTTATCTAATATTAGAAACCCTACTAACATTTTTTTTTAAAGCTTTAACTCATGGGTTCTCAACAGGATTCAGGTGGACTCCTTGGGGGTCGATGGAAGTTGAAAAAAGATCTTTAGTATTTCAGGGGTATATTGAGGGTCGATAATATTTTTACCCTGTTTTCAAATTTCATTATTGAATAAAAAAAAAGCATATTTTCTTGATTTAATTTGGATTTTGTTGCAAAATGGATTTATTTACTTCCACTTTAAATCTAAACGACTTTCAATACTTTATTCATTTAAAAAAGATTAATAAATCTGTCTAAAGCGATACAACCAATATTGTTTTTTTATTACAAGAATAATTGATTAAATTTTTAAACTAGTTCTATGAAACTATTCGCGAAAAAAACATTAAATTTACACATATTACCGAGACATTATTTTTTTAGCTTTTTCCAGTTCTAATTAGCTCGAGACAGGATTAAGACACGTTAACAATTTATTAGGAAAAATCAGAATTTATTAGCTAATTTTACACTTAATATAAAAAGCATTAAATACAAAGGCATTATTATTATTATTTAATTAAAAATAAAACAGAACAAAAACTAATAAACTATTCAATAGTTAGTAAACTAATCACTTATTCACATTGTTATCTTAGTATTGTAGAAGACATATTGCGAGCCTCTGCCTTAACCCTATATTTTTTTTGAGTCGTGAAGCGATTACATATTATTATATTTTTATATAAGATATTAATCCACTTTCCCTCATTTCTGAGGGACGTGATCATGTGCATGATTCCCTTATGGAGGACCATGGACATGGTTATCATGGAAATATATAGTGCTAACTCTATATATTCCATATATATAAATATTTCCTCATTTTAAATATATTTACGCATAATTATTCTATTTTTACACGGCAGTCACGGAAATGAATACAAAACCCTAATTTTTATTACAAAAATATTTTTTTATCATATCCGGTGATATAGACAAATTTCTTTATAATATCTATTGTAATTACATCCGGCATCATGAATTCAATATTTATTACCGTTTTCTAAAACGATAATGTAACAAAGCGAAACAATGTCATTTACATAATTATATGGAGTCATAGTCAATGTATTCGGCATTAGCATTTTTTCACAACGTACGCATAAATATAGAGTAATTTATAGTAAGGTAATGTTTGTTCAAAAATAAAAATATTCATGAACGCGATATTTTGTTGAAAAAAAAAAAACAACACCGAGTAAAAGTGAGAAAACAACGCGAGCGCAATCAGTCACCTGTCGGGGGTCGCCAACCTTCTGTTCGTTTGCTAGCTCTATCATTATATTTTTCAAGACCCGCATATAAAAGCGACACACGTCTGAAAAAAAATGCATTTTCATATGAAAAACCGGTTTGTGCCGGTTTTTTATCTATCGTCGCCATCTCACCCCCGTTATTTCAATATCGTTTACAATCAAATCGCAATTAGAGACCCCGAGAAGGCATTAAAAAAGGTCAACGCAGATAATTTTCATGAGGGTACACTAACCTTTAGGGACCTTGTGTTAAATTGCACGTGAATATTAAGGGCGACGTTAATTCTAACCCTGTTTTCAGAGACGGGAAGATGAAGAAGAAATGCACGGAGGATTAGAACCGATGTGATACACGCAAGAGCGATTCGCATTATTATTCAGTCGGAGGGTGGTTCGGAATTATTGCCCGTTACGCAAACAAGCAGGGGTTGGCATAGGTCATAGAGGGGGTAATTAGGGGTTTCGCTGCCAGTGCATATCATATTGCGATATTTTTTCGGCGACTCTCCGACAGATCGATATATTCGATGTGTTAACCCGTTGTAAACACACGTCTATAATTCGCCCTCCAAGACACGTCGGGGGTGCGAGAGGGACACGAGAGGAACACCCCCGCGGGAGTGATAAATTACAACCCCTTCACAAAAGCCAAATCCCACCCTGGCGGGTCGCTTTTTCCAATTTTGCCGAAATTTCACCTCACAAACAAGGGGCGATTTTTACCCCGACGCCCCTCTCCCCTGGCCGTCCTCGTGCTCCAGACCGCGTTTCCCGCAACGCATTCAACCGTCGGTCTAATGAATTAAAATGACACATTTCAGGGGGTGGGACTAATGGCCGCTAGAGGAGAGAGAGACGCGGGTACATCTAGTGATATTTCTGAAAAATTTAGGTTCTCGTATATACATATATATTTAATATATATGCAAAAAAACACAACTGAAAGGGTTAAATGTGACTCCATTACCCGAAGGGTTATGGAACTGGTCGCCATTATGTATAATTCAAATGGGTGGACATTCCTCTTCGTCGCATGTGGAAAGTTTTCGTATCACATCATTTGGCATTACGATTATTATGAAGGGTCCACAATTAAAACTGGGACAGGCACCCATTTTTTGTGTCATAATTTATGACAATAGCTAGAGTTTTAGGTTTTTTTTTCTATTTAAATAAGGACCTACCAATTAAAAGAGTCTTGGCTAATAAGCAACAATTAACCTTTATATATTTTGACTTATATTAAAATAATTTTGGATACTTATTAAATTGTCAGTTGCTAAAATACTGAACATGTGGCGGTGATGTTCCAACATAAGTTAATAGGATTAAATTAAGATGTTAAAAGCATCTGTCTATGTTAACCCAAAAAAATATAGAGCAGGTAAAACAATCCCTTAACTTATTTTTTTATATAATTTTTGATTGAATAAATACAACGATGAAATATAAATTAAAATTAATCATCACTAAAATAAAAAATATCTATAAATAAATTAGTAGACATTTATAGAATGGTAAGCATAGAAAATCGAGATTATTTCAGGGGCGGCTCGTGGATAAAATATTTCCGGATATCGTGGCATATTAAAAACTTAAAACAGTATATTTCGCTCATATTTTATTTAAAATAAAAAATATGAGGCGAGTTAAAAATACTAGCGAGTCAGTATGACTGCAATGAGTGGCAGCGCGATACGGCGCCTAGCGGCGAGACCCCCCCTGCACTCTGCTACCCACCCCGCATCCATCCAATACACGACGCCAGGAGCGTTCTTGCTCTATACCGCGCTGAGACCAGTTTAATTAATGTAAATTATATTTATATCTTAACATACATAGTCAATAGACATATATATTAGGGAAGAGAAGAATACTTTAAAATTTCCAATTCTACAAAAATTGAAAAATAGAGATAAAGATTAGTATACTTATTGACAATACTTAACAGCATACTAAGCTCAGCTAACGATTTAACTGTTGGTTTATTACGCAAACTCGGATGAATCCATACTAATAAATGAGGGATTCATTAAATTATTCACAAATAATGAGCTGAAATCAATTTTTGAACGAGGATACCACAAATTCTAGTCATAAAAACAAATACTAATTTTATATCCTGCATTATGACTCACTTAGAAAAGCTGTATTTGATTGCTTTCTCGTTATTCTATTTAATAAAACGTAGATTTAGTGCAGTTATGAGCCTCATCACGAAAATAAGAAACCGACTGGAAATTTTATTTTTATATCTGTATTAGCCATTAAAGGCATAAGGGTTATTTCGCTTAGAGAGGTTAAACGTCAAGTTTTTAGCTAAAATAAATTGTCCACGGATAAATAAGTTTAGGACCCACTGGCCTATATTGACTATTGGCATATCACGACCATCCTTAATTATTAAAAAATTAATAAAGGCAATAATTTCTGTCAAAATAGTTAAAGACATATTGAGAACTGATTCAGATTCATACTAAAATGTACGAGTATGTGAGATTAAGCCATTGTTTTTCTGAGGACAAAATTTTGCACCAAGATAGGGAAACTCTTTACAAAAAACCGCATACCAAGACAGTTTGATTCCGCGCGGTATGGACACGAAAGGGTAGCCCTCACGTCACTTGTGAGACTCAGATTCCTCTGGCCTCGACTGCTATTCGAGAGTTTGGTAAGGCCCATGCCCTTATAAGAGCTTTGTGGCTGGCAAATGATGATGCTGATGATGATATAAAATATTAACCTAGGACTTAAGGAAATCTATTGAAATAATTAGTATTATTTTATTTAAAAGATGAGTCAAATAGAAAGGGATTGTGATAATTTAAACATTAATGAGAAAACCCAGGTGTCAGATGGCACCCTCTATCTGGTGATCTGTGCAAGAGATATCATCCAATCGATTTTGATCTAAGATGACCCTCTCAAGAGAGGTTAAGTCAATTTTATGTTCCTTAGTTAAAACCTTCGCATCTTATAAGATATGAATCGAGTTAGATAAATGTAAGAAAATTAGGATATCAACAATTCAAACGTGAAAAATTGACGCATCTCATCTTAAACACGACACCCATTGATTACAGAGATCCGGTCATAAAGCAGTATTACTGCGTAACCTCCCAAATCCGCATACATCACCGAGTCCGCCGAACCGTATAATTGGCAGTACACTTTTCCCGTCCGATTTACATTCGACCCTGTCCCACTCCCGTTCCCACTTGCCAGATGGCAGAGAGCGGCTACGAGCCATGGCACGAGTGCCATCGAGTTTTCCGATGCGTCCCGCAAAGGCATCCCAGTCGCCCGTGTTCCCAACACCGGTTCCCCCGGACCGGGACCGGAATACTAACGAGGACGACCCCCGTCCCCATCCCAACCCGTCCCGTCCCATCCCGCACCGCCGACATTGCGTTCCCGGATTGAATGCCCCTAACAAAGTTACATTATTTGAATGCCTTCATTTGTGCCAGAAAACGGTGTAAAGTCAAGGTTTCCTCCGTCGGTCTTGGAACACGGAAAGTTTACGAAACACTTTTTTTTTCAGTGCTTTCGCACTGGGGTTGATTAAATGCGGAACCTGTTTTGGTTTTAATGCCGATTTATGCTAATCAAACCTAATTTAGCATGCATATTTTTATTAGCTTTCATACTGTTTTTAAATGTACTTTCTTTTACTAGATTTAGTCTGTGAAACTATGTTGGTTTTTCGTTTAAGTGACAAAAACATGTGCTAATAATTATTAAATAAGATAATCGGATAGTGCAACATCAATTAATATGATGCAAACTGTAGAACTTTAAAATCAGGCTCACTAATTTTTTTTTTGATGGATAATCCATCTTTGATTATTTTTTTTTTTAGGAACAAGTCTTTAATTTATTGAAATAGGCTTCAGAGTAGAACCAGAGTTTCTGGGCACCGTGAAAATCGTAAAATTTAGTATATAAACTATTATTAAAATCGACATTAACACTTTATGAGCCGTTCACGCCTTTGGGCGTGATTTTGTAGCCAAGCGTTATGAGCCGTTCACGCCTTTTGGCGTGAGAGCCATACCCCACTTGGCATTTTTTTTTCTGATAACGATGCACAATATAATTCTACTATTTGACCAACAGATGGATACACGTGCATGTTAGCTTGGATTATCATTACATGAAACAATGCGGTCCCCAGGCTAGGTTTGATGTAAAACCTTGCGGCTCATGAAGTGTTTAATAATATATAATAATACAAGTATTTTTAAGTACAAAGTTAGTAGAACACGCTACTGACTTTGGATACATAAGTATCGTCTTCTGCAGACCATCGTGGAAGGAAAAGCAAAAGGAAAACATTGATTGGGAAGAAATAAGCTGTCGTGGATCTAACTAAACCGAATTAGATGCTCCAAATTGTTTCAGATCGCCAATAATCGTAAAAATATGGACACATAGATCTCCTACTCCGATAACGGAAAAGACACCTTCAGAAGTAGAAGAGTTAAGTAAGTTAAGTTAAGTAAGCTAAGAAACTCCTACTACTTTCCAATATGCACACAAAAGGATTTTCAAGGTTAATTATGAGGGGTAAAAACAGGTCTAGATTATAGTATTCACTATATTTTATCTTCTAATTGTTAAGGCTGCTATACAAGTTACTATTTTTCAGAGTTGGAGTTAGGGTCCTAAACTTTACATATTACATAGACCCCTTTTATTAAATATTATTCTTAATAGACCCCCTTATATTTTTTTCCAATCTACAGCAGGGATGCACATCGCAAAAAAATATTTTCATTAGAAATTGTACTAAAGTTTAAGTGAAAATTATACAACAAACTTACTTATGAAGAAGTAAATTATCATATTATACAGTTTATCATTACTTTCGCATAGTCGATTTTCCATAGACCCCCAGGGGGTCCACATGGACTACGTTGAAAAACACGCGGAAAACTTTCTTGATTTCATTTTTTTCCAAGCTTTAAAGATGAACTGTTGAACAAGAACAGTCAAGTTCTACTAATAATTCTATCTTGCTTTTATGAGGGTCTAATTCCTATAACAAATTTTTAATTTATCATTCATTTCTTTCTGATTTTGGACTATCATATCCCTACTTGTTATTTTTAAAGCTTTATACGTTTTATAAATTTTACAGATATTTTGTGTAGACTCATATCTGGCCTTGAATTATTTTCTATAAGGCAAAAAATAATTTTAGCGTTAAAATAAAATTAATTTAAGTTAAAAAAAAATAGCAAAAGCCAGCGACAAACGGGTTTGAAAGCTTCACATTTAAAAAAAATATAATTTCTTTCCGCTTTACCTAATATTAAATTTATCATTGGTCAACTCATAAAATATTACTTAATCCGGTCCACAGTTAAAAGCTTCGGCGATAAGCGCATATCTCCCGTCACACATTTTCCGTTTATCTCGTTAATTTTTCCGAAAGCTCGCCTAAGTAGTATATCGTGAAAAATCAGCGAAAAGCGGGGAAAACTTACTGGGTGATGAGTGTAAGAGGATTGTGGCAATAACGACATCTCATCCGTTGCCCGGAACACCCGGTAACGAGCTTAACCCGTTCAAGAGCTTCGGTCACAATTTACAACTGGATGTAACTGGAAGCCACGCTGACGCTGAGAGCTTCCGGCATAAAAATAAAAATCGCACCGATAAAGTGTTATAAAGGGCCGAAATGCAGAAAATACAAAATTCTATTAAAAATAACGCCGTATAAACGCGGATATATTTTATCAATCCATTATTCACATTGAATCAATTTATACAAAGGGCAAAAAGGGGGGTTGAACTCCGAAATTCAACCCTAAATCAATATTATCTAATTTACAATATTTCTGTATTCTGTTTGACCTTTTTTGTTATTTTTTTTTACGCACAGAAAACAACAGACGGAACATCCGGTATATGCCACAGCATATTTCCGTTTCTTTCGGTGCGAAATTATTTTATGATATTTGACGTGGAGGGATAACTTTTGTATATATAAAATGATCATCAATCGATTCAGATAAAACGAAAAAAAATATGATGCGAATAAATCACTCAGAATCAATTGATGTTTTTTAGTCTTAGCTGTAAAAATTAATTTACAAGCGATGATTGACTGAAGCAAGTCATAACAGTATCGTTAAATTGATAGTTTTGCCAGAAGTTTTGTAGCATTTATTTGTATTAAATATATTGCTAAGGCGTACAAAGCGATGTGAGGAATTTACATTTTTTTTTTCTTTACGCAGAAAGGAGATTTCGCACAATATGACAGGGATTTTACGGGGTTAAATTGCGCCGTAAAATGTCCAAAGTGGATTAGACCCCGTGTTCAAATACGGACCCTCGATCCGGCCGGTTTAAGGTTTAATTTTCATTGGACCCGAGCCTGGCCACTTTCGACTTTTATGACATAAGGAAAAGTTAAGATTTTCCATTTTACGGAGTGAGCGAGAGACTTGACATTTTTTCACCGTAGATTAAACCAGATGGTCTAAAGCTTTTCACCGAAATAGAATAAAAAAAAAATCAAAATAAATAAATATCTAGTTTTATTGATCGCGTAAAAACGCGTGTTTAATAAACACGGTGTGTTCATAAAATTGTTTCAACGCCATTCAATATATATATGCAATTTTTTCCGGCTCTATTTTAAGTAAAATAAGCTCAACTTTATATCGCATTATTTATTTTTCGCATTAACGGAATTCTAAATTAAGCATTTTCCTTGTCGAAGGCATTCTGCGCAAATAAAGCGCGTTGAAACAAAAATTCTTGGGCCACTGTTTCCCTTTCATTTCAGAGCACAAAACAAACATAAATCCGAGGGGAAAATTACTTTTGACCGAATAATAAATCGCATTTAATATACAATTTATTAATTGCTTTAATTAAAGAAAAGGCGCAAGAAATCGCGCAAGTGTTGTCGGATACGTTAATCAAAAATTTATTCTGCGGAAAATTTTTGTATATAATAAAATTTTATCATGAATCGATTTAATGTCTGGCGGTAAACCTTATTTAAAATATCCGAAAACAATTTTAATGAGCCGTTAACAATTTTGATTACGGTGATGTGTTAATAATATAGAGAAAAAAAAAGATCGTTATATGATTTACGTGGAAAATAACAAATAAATTAAATAGTTTATATTAAAACATATTTCAGGGTT
>JAGXCT010033925.1:1676-102901 GCA_022495035.1 Philopotamus ludificatus
TGATGGAGTTTTAAATTCCGAAAAATAAATTGCTGTTTTAGAAGGTGGATTTATGGCATTGTGTGACAACATAATAAAAAATCTATACACGTTTATGGAAGGTGGAGTTTCTTGTCATAAGTCCTGTAAAATAACTTCCTGGAAAAACGATCGTGGACTCAATATTTGGCCTGAATAATCTCGGGATATGAACTTAATTAATATCCTAAAAAAAATGTGAAAACCCAGCAGTAAAAGTTAACGAGTGACGTTTTTAACTCAAGAATAGACTAAAATCCCACAAAAGATCACGAATCCCTGGATAAATACCATGCATAATAGGATCAAGGCATTTCTGGATCCGAAAGAGAAATCAACACAATAATAGTTTTTGAAGAAACGTGTAAAAAAAATAAGGATACTTTTGGCATCAAATAATTATTGAAGCAAAAATTTATGTAAGAAGGAATCATTCTATTACAGTTAGCGGCCATTGAAATCAATGGCAAAAAAGATCTAATTCTTTTTTTGCCATTGATATAGATTACAGGTTAATTCGTAATCAGATTTGTATATATAAAGTAGTGGTTTAATTAACTACTTTACTTGAAGTAATTGTGTAATATTGCGATATGTGGAAAATAAAAAAAAATACACCCATTCCTCGCTTAACTTGGAAGTTAGGTTCTGCTAGATCACCGTGTTAAGCTAGACTAAAAAATGTATGAAAAAGATAGTATACGTTCTTTTTTAAAAATATTAAAGAAATGGATAGATAGAACTGAAAATTTATTTAAACATTATGAACATTGAAAAAAGAAAATTTATTTCAGGTGTACTATTTTTTTTTCATTTAAAATGGACAGTTATACCCTAACCATTATTCTTGGAAATTCCCGCAGCTTTGTGCACGTCTACAAAGCAAGATTTAATCGAGAAAAAAAAAATATTTTCATCAAAACTGAAACCGTGTTAAAGCGAAACCATTTTAAGCGAAACCATTTTAAGCGAGTATCGTGTTAAGCGAGGGATAGGCTTTAAACAAACAGATGAACCCACTTGACAAAAGTAAAATTACAGCGTTGGTAGGATTTAGTCGATTTGCAGTGACTAGATCTATTAAGAAATTCTAAAAAACTGCGTCTATAGAGCGAAAAAAGTAACAGGACCAAACAGTAAGAAAACCGCTTCAGAAGATCGTCTTTTAAAATGGTTCTGCCTAACTGATTTAAAACTACAATAGATAAAGCACAGAGTTAATTGGAGGTGGAGAAACCGAAGCCAGTGTCGAAACGGTACGGAAAAGGCTTAGGAAATATGGTTTTATTACAGATTACCGCTGAAAAATTAACTTTTTCTGAAACAAACGTTCTCTAAAAGACCCCCCCCCCCACCAATGAGGAAAAATACCAAACCTGGACTAAAGAAGACTGCAAAGAAATTATCTGCTAGGATCAAAGCAAATTTAACTTGTCAGGCTAGGATAGCATTCAATATATAAGGAAGAAAACAGAAAAGGACAGAAACAGTCAGAACTTAGAATATTGATAAAGTTATGTTATCAAATTGTACCTAAGTTTCTACTGTACAAAATAAATCTATTTTTTATGCATAAATGTAGAATAACTAGTATTATTCGAAAAAAATCCCTTTAAAAAATTTACGGTAGTAGAATGTAATTTTAATTACATCCATGATTTAAACGAGTATTTTAAATAATCTCCATTATGATTAGACTTTATATTAAAGAAGATAAAATTTGACTTGGTTTTTGCTCGTTACAAAGAATTTTGATAAATTAAAACGAAAACGTACAAAAATAGTGTCCATTTTTTTGGCATAAAAAATAATATTTCATGAGTATAGTGAATAAAAAACTTTTCAAATAATCTTACCTCCAGCTTTATCTTCGCTTCCCATTCGAGCGAACTTATCTTTTATTATATCGAATACTCTTTTCGCAATGCGATGGCATAGATGAGTCGCCTTCATCGTTGGTCTTCATCGATCCCTCGACATCGTTCTTTGCAACGCATTTGACCTCCCCTACGAGTTCCTCCATCTTGGTGAATACTTGGCCGCACTTGACACAATGTAATGGCAGATGTTGACACTGCACGTGCTCAATCAGCTCAGGAGGATTGCGGCCGTGCAACGTTAACACTGAGCGTCTGCAGACACCGCAATCGTATTGGATTCCGTGCGATCGCAATTCGTGCTGACGTCTGCACGAAGCGCAACAAAACAACTTGCGGCACTCGAAACATCTTACCTACCAATATTTTTGTCACAACAACGAAAACAATAATAAATTAACGGGTCATTCGTTATGTTATTTAAATAAAAATTACATCTGAATATTAAAATAAATATCTTAAATTGTGCCTTAGCATATTTTTGTTTACGTAGAAAAGTCAATTTGACATAAAAATAACTATAAGATACAATTTATTTTCAATTTCCCGAATATATTAATTTTCCAGTGACAAACATAAATATTTATTTTTTAAAAATTATACATTATCTTTGAGATTTTCTGAAAAATATTGCATAACAATACATGAAATGTACTGAAAAAAATCCATTGAATTGCTTTCATTCGGAATTATTCATAATTCATTGCGGAAAATATATCGCGATACGTTCAAAGCCGGAAAAACCTTAAAAATTGTAATTCGCCCGTCCGGAAAATTGAGCCATCGTTTTCAAAATAAGCAAAAGAAAGGACCCCCTAGATATCCGTCGCAATGTGTCATAAAAAGATGACAGGCTTTGTCCTTTAGGTCTCGTATCCTGGATAGATCCTATCGAGACGTACAATCTACAGAAGAAATTATATTACGATTCGCGTCCTTCGAACGTTTCAGTGAACACTTTACTACGGAACATATTTTAATAAATTTATTTATTGAATTATTAATTATTAAGACGAATTATTACACTCACTTCTATTGGAATAATCATAACTATACACGTATAAAATCAATAAAATTAATAATTTAGACATATAATAAATAATATAGACATATAATAACAACACATACGTCGCCACGATCTACGTTTAGCGACACACTGCCTGTTGCAATTTATCTATGACATTTGCAACCACCTAACGAAAGACGTGTGACAATATTGTCACATTGTGTCAGTGATCCGATTTGGTTTGAATCAGGTGGTTCATTCGATTAACATGATAATTAATAGCGTTTTATTGTGCATCATCGTTTCTATAGTGATAATCCATAATAATGGTGTTGATGTAAGTTTTTTTCTATTTTAATTTATTATGCGTATAAAAAACTAATGATCTAAGTATGCTTTATCTGTAAATTATCATATATTAATTAGATACTATATACACTAATGCATTTCTGCGTCATTTAAAAATTTGTGTAAATGTCATTGAATTAAAAAATTAAAGGATTTTGAGAAAATATTTTACTTATTTATTTAACGAAATAATTATTTTTTTAAATTATTTATAAACACGAACATTTAAATGCCAATTTTGCGGAATATATTTTTTTTTAAAAAAAGCCCTATCCCTATTCTTTGCGTGCCTTGTTCATTTTTGGACCGTGGCGATCTACTTGTCTTTGTCTTTCTTTTTTTGTGAGCTGGAACAATTCTGTAGCTCCCAAGCAATTATTTCAACTGTTAACATGTATTTTTTATCGAAATCCTGAATGAACTGATATTTTTTATTATTGTTTTAAATGTCAGAATAGTACAATTATTCTTACAACATTTTACGTTACGTTTAAATTCAAAGAAATATATAAATTATTTATTTAAATATCTTTTTCAAGTTTATTTAAAGAAACGAATTATAAGGACCATTTTTTTTGAAACTGTCTTCATATTCATCACATGCTTTTTTTCACGTCGAATTACCGAATAGAATATTTTTTTTTAATAATGCTTGATAATGCTATATATAAATCATTTATTTCAATATCTATTTCAGATTTATTTAAATAAACGATTATTTATAGGTCATTTTTGTAGCTACTTTTTCATTCCATTCTCCTAATCCTAACATTCCTAATAAAAAAAATATCAATAAAAAGAATTTGACATTAATTACATTACAAAGGTTTCATTTATCTTCATAATTCTAAAACGGACGTACTCTTAATATGTTAATTAAGACAACTTACTGATTTATAATATGTGATATAAAAAAAAACGATCATTAAATTCTTATAGGATTTTATTAGGTTAAGTCATAAATACGTTCAGGTAGGGATAAATTAATCTAAAGCTTCTCCATCCTCTCCCGTTCTTTGATTTTAGTGAGAAAACTAGATTTTGCTTTCACTAAATAATCAAGGAGTATATTTTTTTTTAACATCTGTTTCTAACAGCTATTAACTTTATCTATCCCTTAAATTGGATTCAAATGGTACATATATATCATGTCATGCTTTGGCAATTAAAAAGAGGCTATATTACAATGGCAATAGCTGAAAAATTTGCAGTGTTTAAGATTAAGTACTAATAACCGATGGTGCTGTTAGAAATTAGATTGTCAAATTTTATAACCTTGAAAGACCAATGAAAGAAAAATAAGAAGCCCTTAACAATATCGTTCTTAACAATGACTTGATGAAGATCAACCACCTTTACTAATTTCTAAAGTAAAAATTCATGGAAAGAAGCTTTTATTGTGCGTATGGTGAGATCGTCTAGGTATAGTCTATCACAAGTTGTGCATCATTATTTTACTAGACTATAAAAGACTACACAGCAAGGATGACTTATTTAATCTTGAAAATCTGGCCATGATAACTTTTATCGCATCCACCTTACTCCTCAGATCATACTCTAATGGACTACTATGTTTTCTGAAAATAGTTTTGAAGAGCAATCCAGTTCATCATAATTTTTGAGGAAGCAATTGATAACCTTTCAGTAAAATGAAAGAAGGTCGCACATCACAGTGATGTTTAATTAATATATTAGTATCATTTTATTGTGTATGATAAATAATAGGGAAATTATTTACGGTTCAATCTATTACTTTTACACTATGAATATTATTTATGCAGTAGATATATATTTCTGTTTTTATCGTAAATATCAATATATTTCTTTTAATTTTCCGTATATAAATATATCCATTGAGAAGAGAACAAACGAATACCGAGGTAAACCCCCTCATACTTGCCTGGACACAGTTAAGAGGGTAAAATCCGATACCAACATGGTAGAAGATTACGTCCAATGCCAGCAATGGCCAAGAGAGGGAAACTTTACAAAAAGCCGTATACTAAGACGGCTCGGGTCCCCGCGGTATGGACACGAAAGGGGAGCCCTTACGTCACCCTGTAAGACTCAGGTTCCTTTGGCCTCGACTACCATGCGAGTTTGGTAAGGTCCATAAGGTCCATGCCCTCAGCGAGTGAGAGCCTTGTGACTGGCAAATGATAATGATATATATATATCAACCGATATGTAGCTAACATAAATTTAGCATGGTAGGAATATTTTACATAAAAATCTGAGAGAAATTAAGTAATTGAATTCCAATAGAAGGATGTATCGATATCACCTTTCTTTTTTTTCATTTTGGTTTGAAGGAAATGATTTGATTATAAAGGATATTTACTAATAAAATGCTGAAATTATGAATATTGAAAAGCTTTTTCTTTAAAATATATTTCTTGTATTTTTTTAGAATATTTATATTTTTTTAAATAAAAAGCAAAGCATTTTATCCTTTTAATCAGGGGTTCCAAACGGATCAACGGTAGTTAAAAAAAGGTGGCCAATATTTCAGGAGTCAATTGAGGGTCAATGATATTATTTAATGAATATAATTATTAAATAATAATATCATAATTATTACAAGATCGATGGTGGCAATATATCGTTTCTCATCTAAAGAGTTTTATATATTTTCTGTGTTTTGTGCCGGCAACAATTAATTCCTAAAAATTTGCAGGATAATCTTTATTCTGTTCATAACTAGAGTATTGAATGATCGCCTTGTTTCTCAATCATGCGAAAATAATGATACATTTTGTAATAGTTTATATATTCACGTTCTCTAATTCTCTCAATTTTAATTGATTTTTCTTTAATTGATACACCTACAGCATCATATTTTAATAAATAAATCAGATATTTTCTTTATTCAATAATATATCAAATAAATTACAATGACAAAACGAAAAAGATATATTTGAGTTTAGCTCTAGAATGGATTTGATCTATTTCAACAATAAATAAAAAGGATTTTCAATGTTTTGAATATTTGATGCAGCTTTCTGTTGTCGGAAAATCAGACAATAATGTTTATGACGTTTAAATCTACACTGATTACTTAAATCAATTAAAAAAGATATTTATATCCGTTATAATATTTAATTTTTAATTATAAATCCAATTGAAAGTGATACAACTAATATAGATTTTTGCTTCAAGAAAAATTGATTAAATTGATGGAGAACTTGGACGACAAAATTAATTTTAAAACAAGTGGTTTTGCCAAGTTTTGGAATTATAAAGATATTCACAAAGAAGACAAATTAGTATATATCTCCGAAACATTTTTTTTAGATTTTATAGTTCTTACTTGATTGGATTTAGTCACGTAAACAATTATTATTATATACAGGCGGACCTCGACTTTCGCATATGATTGGTTACTGGAAATATGTGCGAAAGTTAAACGTTCAAAAGTAGAGGGATGTAAAAAAAAAAAAAATTGTACTTAACTACGTACATATTAAATAAAAATTATATTCTCTTAATAAATTGTCAAGGGTTAGTTGTATTTTACTACTTTTTTCTTTTCTTCATAGAGAGTTCTGTAGCATGCATTACTATTATGCAAAATCTTACGCACTTGAGATATGCGTTCTCCATTGGGACTACATTCTTCCATAATATTCGAAAATGTCTGAGATGCGTAAAAGCCGTCTGCAAGTTTTCTCTTTTTATTGTTAAGGTCTTGATGATTTCTTCTGGTTCTTCTTCCTCACTTTCAATGTGTATACTATTTTCGTTCTCTTGTCGTTCCATTAGAAATTCATTAGTCAAGGGTTCAGAATGAGATTCAATCATCTCATTAACAATTTCACCGTTAAGTTTAGAAGGCTTATGATCAGGGTCAACTGATTCGTCCTTTGATAAGAATGTACGATTAGGCATCTTCTTCCAAAATAAACCAGTCTCATCTACATTGAATATTTGACTAGAGGTATATTCTCCATCTTCAATAATTTTGGACAGTGACGAAATAAAGTCTTTTGCAGCATCTTTATCCGCATCACCTAATTCTTCAGTGAATTTAATATTGTGTAAAAAATACCTTGTTTTAAAATTTGAAAACCAGCTGTTACTTGCATGAAACACTGTTAGAATCTCTGTTTAGTCTAGCCTTCAAATCTTTATGCAAACTAAGAGCCTTAGCTTGAATCATTGAAGTACTCAGAAGAATGTTTTCTTGATTTTGATTACTTATCCTATAACACAAAGATTTCTCCATTTCATCCATCACTATGCCGTGCCTTTTGGAAACAATTTTTGAAAAAAAAGTTTTTTGAAAAATGTGCGAAATAGCGAATTGTGCAAAAGTTGAATGTGCGAAAGCTGAGGTCCGCCTGTATTAAGTAAAATTAGAATCGATTAAATTTTATAGAAGAGTAATTAAATATATTGAAAACGTAGTAAAAATCTAAATCACCATTCCGATTCAAATTTAATTGGTAGACAGTAAGATGACAATTATTATTCATTCGATTTGTCTTATTTTAAGTGTAGCTTAATTATAAGTTAATAGTTATTCATATTTGCTTTGTTTTAAACTAACTAATACGACTCTAAGAAATTTTATGCATAATATTGTAGATACATTAAGCAAACTATCACATTAATTAAAATCGAACTATGTATTGAATCTCTGCCTTCGAATTTTAAAAGAAAAAATTCGGGAAAATCCTTGACATGGAATTAAATAATATATTGTTAACGAAATTAATTCGTTAATTTCATAAATTATATTATATAAATATTTAATACAAAAAAATGGATTAGAAATGTTATTAATATTTCATGTACATGAATATGATTATTTTTTTCTTATATTTAATGAATATTTTATTAGACAAAATCTGTATACGACATTGAATACGGATCACATGACACGTGGAGTAAACATCCTTGGGATTTACATCCAATCTTAGAAGAACAATATTACAACACTATAAATATATTCCTGGCCGAATTAGAAAAAAATGAAAAACTCAAGAGACAAAAGCGATACGGTATGTTTGACATTGTGTATATAAAATGTATTTTTAATAAAAAAAAATGTAGTTGGCGAAGATATCGGATTTATCATCGAGCCTATAAAGCTGGAGAACCTATCGAAAAATAGCACGGTGCCTGTTTGCACGGCGAAAATAAACGGAGAAAAACATATTTTAGTCGAGGACAATATTTTCCGAATCCATGAGCACGAAGATGGAAATATCTTCGTTGAGTTTGAAACGTTACTGCCTATTCTAGAACCCGTGATATTGTTAAAGGTAGCTGTGATATGATTGATATTTTATTTAATTATATTAATATTTGAATTAAAATTTCAGAGTATTGAGTTCAAGGATTCGACTATGATTCTGATGGGCTACGACAACCACAGCGAGGTTTATAGATTATCGCACAATGCGAATAGAGATTGGAAGCTGGCTAAGCTTCTGCAAACTTTATCTAACGAATCGAGCAAACCGACTGCAGCCAAATTTATTCAACACCATAATCAACTGTACTTGATTATCATTTATAACAGAACAGTGCAGATAGTCAGTTCAATGTTAGTATAAACTATTATGCGGAGAAAGTTTGAGAATTTAATTTAAAGCTCGTTGTAGCGCTGGGAATGAAAGTTTTACGTATCCCTAAATTAAACCTTGTTCATATCTTAAACATACAAAAATAATTAATTTATTAAAATTGTATTAATTAATCAGATATTAAATCTTGATTAGAAATATTTTTATTCTATTTATGTATTATTTTTTTATTATAAAATAAAATAATTACGATGTCCAATGTCGACATTAACTATTTAAACGCTCATCATTACCGAGAAACCATCAATCATTCATGGGGCCATTGACGTAACACAAACTAAGTTTATGAGGGCCGACCAAACAATTTAGCTCAGTTTCGGTTTACAATGACATTTCGATTTGAGTTGACGATATTTTCAAAGGGTCTCCGTTTATTTGACATTTTCAGAATGTACCTGTGGACCGGCACTCACTTCGACGAATATTACGAATTTTCCGCGGACCGCGCCGTTGATCTGGCCGTGATCGATAGGGACGCCTATTATCTGATAATGATTGCGAAAATTGTAAATAAATATATATTTATAATTATTAATTATTATTTATTTAAATAAAGTATATTTAAATTTATAGAATAGCTGTGATGTGTATAAATTTTCTCCGCGTAGTGGTGTTAAAAAATTATATCCGATTGCATCCAATGGTGGCTATAAAGTTATCACGTATACGTTTGAAGATTTAAATCAAGTCTATGCACTGGTGATAAATAAGGATGCAGAATCTACTGTTTTCAGATTGATTGAAGGTAATTGAACAACGTTATAATTTTTTTTTATATATAATCAAACGTATATTAAACTCAATATTTTATTTAAATAAATTTCAAATTATTTAAGCTTTAATACTAATATTAATTAGAAGCTCATCTTGCTAAAATATATAAAAAAATCCTTTTTACAGATTAAAATCATGAGTTTTTTGCAATAATAAATATTTTTTAAATGGTTTAATTAATCCTTATTGTCGATAAGTAGCTGAAGAATTTTTTTAAACAAATCTTTTAGTTTTTAATCATATAATCTGGAAATTATTCGTATATTTATTAGTGAATTACTAAATGAAAACTGTCCTATTGCTAAAATATTGATTTTTGGGTTCTTAAATATCTTGATATTTTTATAATGAATTATTTTAGGAATAAAAATAGTTATTTATGATATGCTTCATAATTTGATCGATAGTTTGGATTTTTTAACTAATTAATACAACGCCCTCAACGATGTCTGGCAGCAGACTAAGCTCTTGTAGCACGTGTCACTCTCACGTTTCACTCGCATTCGGTACATCGTACCGGATAGGAGCAAGAAAAGACATCGCGCGCTTAAGAACAGCTGCGAATATTTTTGTTTTTATTTTTTTTCGTAATTGCAGACAATAAAGGACAATGATTATTTATAATATGTATCCTTTAGACTTTTTTAGACAAATACATGAATTTGTGACATGTAGAATTTAATTGAAAAGAGTTATTCAAAAATAATCAAAAACTTATAGACCTTAGTAGGCACGAATAGGTTAAAAATAATCTAAATATTGAGATTTATATATCATCTCGTTAATTTCTATTAAAGACTATTAATATATATACAGTAAACCCTTCAATAACGTTCATAAAGGGACCACGCTATAGAAAATAACGCTATAGAAAGTCAAGCACTCATACAAAATTTGGGGTTGGTTCTTTTAATTGTATTTTGCGATTTGAAGTAAATCAAACATTTGACCCATTTTTATACTTTCAATGACCTTGCACGTGTTTAGTTGGATAACAACAGCTCGTGCCTATAGGCGCGAGAGGGTATTGATCTAGCATATTTCTTCCAGTTTTGATTCAACAGATGTGCCAGGGGAGTTCAAAGGGACAATTTTTTTATATAAATTATGAAACCTTTTCGGAAATATGTTTTATTTATGATACATATTAATATAAAATAAAAATATATTAAAAACAAACAATAATTGAAGTAAGAAAAAAAATTGTGATCCTTTTAAATTGTGTAATTATGCATTTAATTACTGTTTAACTTATTTTCTAAGTGCACGAACATAATTAAAACGCACATTTAACCTTGAAAATATTGCGTTTTGTCAAATGAACGCTACAGGAAGGACCGCTATACAAAAAACCGCCGCAAACGCTATAGAAAAAACGATATGGAAGTGAACGATATAGGAGGGTTGACTGTATATAGCTTAGTAAAAAAATAGTATCTCTTATGAAAACTATTTAATTGCTAAAATATTAATTTTTGAATGTTATAATTAAAATTTTGCAATGAATCTAGTATTTTCTTTTTCTGATTATTTTATTTCCCTTTTTAACTCTTTTGAAGATTCTTTTAATCATTTATTAAGATTTTTTCAATCATAAACTAACTGTTTTTATTCCTACTTTGCTTTAATTAAATTGTTATTAAATGTAAATATATCGTCAACCCTCTTATAGCGCTGAAATAGATACCACGATATAGAAACCCGCTCTCTAGAAAATTAGGGATATACAACATTTGGAGTTAGATGTTTCATTTGTATTTTTTAAATTGAACGAAATCATTTTATTAAACATTTTTTTTTTTTTAAACCTTAAAGTGTTTTGTAGAAAACTGCGATCTAGAAAGAAGCTCTATAGGAGAACTGCGTCATGTATTTTTATTAAATTTAATTTTAATATTTGTATTTTTATATGAAATGCTACTTCCTGTCTCATTGAGTATTAAATGCTATTTATTTTAAAGTACCTGACGAATATTTACATAATTTTTCATTAAAATACGTTGCTATTAGTTATTAATATTTTGTTTAATAAATGAATGAAATTTTACAGAATTTTATAATTAAAATTGCATGATGTACTCTTTGAAATTGTTTTAGATTATCATATTTAAATACATTAGTAGCATCATTTAAGATGAATGGCATTGTCGTTGACTGAATAATCCGCATTTTATTATATCGAGTCGGTTTAACAGATGTCTGTTTTACCGTCTGCATAATAATGGCCGTTGTACATGTCACTTTTGAACCGTTTCGCGCGCATTGATTAAAAACGTCCCGCTTCACAACAAATTGCCAATTTGGTTTGGCAATTATTGCAAGGAAAGAGTCTTGTCCCTCCTTGTCCCGGAACGGACAATAAAATTTATATTTTTAGAGGAGCCCAGCCCTAATGGCTCGTTAATAATTCTGTCGCCGGCTAATGGTCACTCTATATCGAGGCGAGGAAGCGTGCGAAGATGTGACCGCGATTTATTATTTTTTTTTTACATTCCGCCCCTAATGAAAAAGCGTGCAATTTATTTTTAATTAATAATAAATATAATTTTGACCGGCCCTCCTCTCGACACATACTTTGCTGCATGATTACATGAGGCGGCACATGAAACCGGCCGCAGAGTCCGCGTCTGAGGCTTTTCAAACGTTCTCATTACATCAGTTAAAATTTTAATTTGGAGCTTGCACGAAATTCCTGGACCCCCTGGACCCGGCGTCACCAAATATTTATGGCCCCTTTGTACACCTAGATTCCACGTTCATACACTTAACCTGGTTTGTGCCCGGGAGCGCGGGAAAATATTTAAAGTGTCCATACGTTAGTAGGCGGAGGCTCGCCTAAGAAATTGCCGTGGCTTAATATTTGCTTAGCATAAGCCCAGGAATATAAGCGGGGCCAGGTGCTTCACTTATAAACACACAAACGTATTAAAAACCGTAATTTGTATGGCCGCGACTAATTACGACTTTTAATAAATTATCAGGTGTAATTGTATCTCCATGCTACGCTGTATCTCCATATTAACGCGCAATACCAAACAGAAAATTAAATTTAAATCGTCTTCTTTATTATTAAAGATACGTTCTGGTGCAATAAATAATTTCACTGTGCTATTTAATAGTATCTACTTTTAAAAGCTATACGAAGAGCTATATCAACGATAACAGAATTTCTTCAAAAAATAATGGAGAACCCTTATCTATCAATCATGTTTCAATTCAGGACTACATGAAACAATCACATTATATCTAAAGAGATCATGAAGATATTAGTCGAATACTATTCTTTCCAGTAATTTAATATGAACTTGACACATATATCTCCAAAAAATACGCAGGATATCGCATAGGTGCCTTTGAAATGAGGTAGGAGTCGCTTTTTTCATTAGGAAATGCAATAATGTCTAAGTTATTCTTTATCTGTACTTAAAAGGACATCTTTTGTAATCTACTTGTATGGCTGAAACATCTGGCACCAGTCTTAATAAATCTGTGCAGCTTCTGCCCATGCGTACGACATAGACATTGTGGCATATGCCAAGTGTAAAAATATATCCCCATATACCAAGGGGGGATCCTCGAACACCTGAGAGTCGAAGAGTTCAGCTTCAAAGACGTATATTTACATATCTCACTTATAACAAAAAATAATAACACAAATTTGAAAGTACCAAAAAAACCATGCTCTCAAACTGGTGCTACGTTGGACTTCAATAGAATATAAGGTCTAAATGTTAGGCTTACACAGAAATAAATCTGGTCTCTAACAGATTTCTCACCACAGAGCCAGTATACCCTGGAAAGGAAAACCCTAATCTGTTGACAATAATTGGTCTAGTCTCGATACTTTCGCTCCTCTTCCTTCTTTCTAGGGGACGCCTCTCTGAGGAGGTATTTCCCATGATAAAAGGATTGCTATTGCGCGACAGGGCTAATAATCACTTAGGACCGGCTACTTGAGACTCGTTTTGGGCAGAAGTGCATATGTATGCCTGTGTATATCTATATAAGTGTGTGTGTGTGTGGTCTCTCGTTACTTGTCAGTCGTGACTCATCATAAGCAGATAACGCCTTAGAGAAGAGAACAAACGAATACCGAGACAAACCCCCTCTTTACTTGCCTGGACACAGTCGAGAGGGTAAAATCCGATACCAACATGGTAGAAGAATTACGTCCAATGCCAGCAATGACCAAGAGAGGGAAATTCTTTACAAAAAACCGCATACCAAGACGACTCGTGTCCCCGCGGTATGGACAACAAAAGGGAGCCCTCACGTCACGTGTGAGACTCAGGTTCTTTGGCCTCGACTACCATGCGAGAGTTTGGTAAGGCCCTTGCCCTCAGAGAGTGAGAGCCTTGTGGCTGGCAAATAATGATGATGATGAAGAGACAACTAGATATCCTTGAGAGGAGGATTCCGAGACGAATATTTAGAGCTATATTCGACGACGGGGGATGTCGTATCAGAAGCAACGAGTATACAAGGATGTACTGGTCACAGCTGTCAGGATGCAGGACAATCAGCCGCCGAAAAGGCGACTGGTTTACAAACCTTTCTGTCCCCAAAGGAAAGAAAGACCAAGGCTGAGGTGGTTGGACTGTGTACAGAAGGACACTGCATTACTGAAACTTACCGGAAGATGGAGGGACATAGCAGCAGAGCTGATAAAATGGAGATGGGTGTTGGATAAGGCCAGGGATCTACAATAGGGCTGTTACGCCTATGATGATGGTGATGATGATTCTAAAACGAAAGACCAGGTTCGAAGTAATACTTATAAAAATGAAAGACACTTTATGCTTTTGCTGATCTCAAGAATACAACCGTACTTTAACTTTTTTACAGGAAGCGAAACTTTTGGATTCTGTAAATTGAGTACTACAAAAACATCATTCTTTGACCAAAGTTTCGCCTTATGCAGTTTACGTTTCACTTTTTCATCCATAATGATCATGGATGGAAACGTGGAAGGTAAACGGTGGTTAGGACGAAGGAAGTTATTGTGGTCCTGCTAAATTCACAACTGAACCAGATTTGGAGGTCCAGAATCAGAATCTCTTTCAGCTCGCCAAAAATAGTAAAATTTTAAAGACAGACAAGGACCAGTAAACTGTCTACATCTGAAAACGAACAAGGCACTTGAAAAAGAAGAATATGAAATATTGATCTATAGGATTGAATCGTATGCCTTTATAAGCTATTCTGGTCTAATCATATCTTCAGATTACTTTTACTTTTGTACCAAATATCTTTAAACGATGTGAATCAGGAATACCGTAGTATGTTTTTAGAAAAAAAAAAAACTACTATGTGTCAACCCAGGAACACAAAATAATCCCAGTAACTAAAGAAACCATGAAGATACTAGGCTAATATTTGTCTATTTAGTATTTTTGTAGCTTGATAATATCATAATGCAACTTCTGTAGATCTACTTAACCCTTCATAGAGATATCAAGATTGGTGAAATAGATAAAAGATGTAATAAAGCTACAGGCTGGTCCCTCATCAAATTACTTCTAATGGTCCAGTAAAATGGAAAAAGATCATCAACACAGCTTAATTAATATTAAGTCTAATATTTAGAGAATAATTCTACTTGCTATCAATAGTACCTCTGAAGCAGCAGACTGATGATGCAGCTAACATCTTGGACTATATATCAAATATATATTAATCAACCTTATTTAATCAACGTATAATTGATCTTCATGATATTCCAACTACGTCCAGAATGACGTGAAACATTTAATTGAAATACTATCAAGTTGGAAGACAGGCTTAAAAGGATAAGAATATATGGATTTTAGATGAAGCGCTTGAGACTGATTCACAACTTCAACTAGAAGAAGAAGTATGACTACGCTTCTGGATCCTTGCATAAGAAATGAAGTATAATTGTCTACAATATGACTTTGGATATATGAAGCGATTTTAACACTAGAATTGATGGGTAGAATTGAGAATATCTCACGGAAATGCATTATACTTTCATGGCAGATTGATTTCACGCATCTAATGAAGTGTCAATGCCTCTTTTTTCTAGATTTGTTTGTTTTATATTATGTCTATTATTATATTATCGATAAATATATGGAACGAAATCTATTTTATGTATATCTTAAAGTCTGTATTTCTTACAAGGCTAACTAATGAGAACATCGATCGCCATCTTCAACCAATTCCAGTGATTGCGCCTCGTCCCCCTATCCCAATGCGATCGCGCATTAAACCGTTTCCATTGTACTCTTTCGGTGTTTATTGACAACCGTAAACACTTCCATGGACCACGCACCATAAACAATAGCCGAAAATTGCCGCCAATAAAAAGACAGATGCCATCACTTCCCCGCCATAAATCCTATTGGCCAAGGTTAGCGTCGGCGGCCGACTTAATTGAAGCGCCCCGGGCGTATATTACAGTGGCAGGTGGGCCTGTCTACTGCCGAATTCCCCAAATCTCCCCCACAATATAAACACGGGGAATACACCTTAATTAACCGAACGAGCGGTCTTATTGGCCAGAATCTTGTCCCGTGTACCGGCGCTCGGTATCATAAGACCACGGGACTGGCGAACAGAAGCCGCTATTGTTTTGGTAAACCTGCGGACGTGGACAACATGGCTTGCTACACGTATTCTGATTAAATCTGATTTAAATTCAAGTTTAAACAACGCTGGAACAGTAAATATATGGAAAATAGGGAAAGGGCAGTTGATAAAATCAGTTTTTGATTTTTACTATTTTTTACAAGCATCTCTGATAGTAAATTTTCTTCTTTAATCATTATAGTATTTATGATAATCTTTATCTCTAGACAAAGATCCTGATTTATTATTTATATATTTTGAATAATGAGCTAAAGCGACGATGCTCAACATTTTTTCCATCAAGTCGCTTTGCAAATTTAAATTTGCTTCGTTACATAGGAGTTACATGTATCATAAGCCAGTGGCAGATTGATTTCACGCACCTAGAACCATCTAAAATACTCTTTATTCACCAACCCGTCGAAATCTTAGAAATAAATCCTAAGCCTTGATGGGATACATGTCACAAACGTATTTGCACGATGTTCTTTCTAGGTCGCATCCGGTACGATGTGCCTAGTGCGAGTGACACATGCTGCGAGAGCTCAGTCTGCGGCGAGATATTGCCGAGAGCGTTGTCATTTACGCATCATATTAATTGTTTTAATATATAAATAAATAAATACTTAAAAAATTGATAAAGAATTCATCAATAACTTGACTTGAAATACTTGGGGTATCTGAGGGTGATTGAAAATAACCCCTTCGGACAACGCGGTTATTTTCAATCACTTTTTTATTACTTAATAGCTCTTTTCCATGGTCCATTTCCAACGTCCGATCTATTATTTTAAGTAACTTCTACTCATTACATGATTTCGAAGCATTTATTATTAGTTCACACATCTTTTGTTTAAACCTCTAAAAGATATGCATTCGTATTAGATAAAGCGAAAAATAATGTCGTTTTTTATTGCTTTAAAATCAGTTTGTCACCGTCTGCCGTTGAGTTATCACGTCACAGTTAGTATCATTTTAAAGCTTGGTTAGTAATCTTTTAGTGTTTCAACTATTTTTGGTCCATAGTAAAAAATATAAAGGTCAGAGATTGAAGAGGCACGTTTATGGTATATTATTCTATTTTTTATTTAATTAAATATTTAAATCAAATGAAGTTATCAGGACCATTTTCCATATTTATTGAGATAAATTGAATCCTGGACTGCTTAAGATGGCTTTAAAGTATGAAAGTAATGAAAGTGGCTGAACAAACAAACCAAGATTAGGGATACCTTTTAAAATCAATGATGCCACTTTAAACTTAATAGTAGAGTGCGATCTACGTAAAACGGTAATAAATTGTCAAAAAACCATAGTTGTTCGTAGTTAATACTAAAGGATAATTTTTAAATGATCTTAAAACTATGAATAGCTAACTTAAATATGTCTTTATCTTTACTGTCCAAATATGAAACTGATACGTTTTTTAGAAAGCTTAAAAGTAGGTTTTTTATATCAATCCAAGGGAAAAAAATGCCTTTGATCTAATCAAGTACTTGTGTCTCAGCTATCATTAGCTGAAAAAGCTCCTCTTCCTAAGTACAATAAATGATATATGATAATGAAAATATACAAAGAATCTTTGGTGTCACACGAACAATCATATAACAATTATTTTTTTTTAACTTTACTGTCCAAATATAAAACTAATTTGTTTTCTGAAGAAAGATTGTTACTGGGGATAAGAAGTGTCTTCTACGTCACTCCGAGTAGAAAAAAATGTCTGATCGAATCAAGTACTATGTCTACCCCTCAGCTATCATTGACTTTAAAAGTTCCTCCTCTTGTATTTGGTAGGATGATTTGGGAATAATTTACTTCCAATTACTATAACCTATTCAGACTATTACAGCAAAGGTGTATTGTCCCTAATTAGTAAGATTAAATGAGATATTGCTTAAAAAACGATTAGCTTTGGGAAAAAATCAGAAGTAAACTCCCCAGAATGATATTGGAAGACTACTATCTTCAAGAACTACACTTGACAAATAAAGAGAGCTAGGTTTAGAAGTTCTGAAGCATCTATCATATTAACCAGATATTGCATTTTCAAAATATCATCGTTTCTAGTCGATGGAATGTTCCCTTCATGATATAAAAATTCAAATATATCATGAAACATATTAATACGAAAGAGGTATAAAAAATACTAATAATATGTGAATTTTCATCAGGAATTTTGTCAGATCTGATGATTAGCTTAATAGAAAATAAATCATAGGAAGTCTAAAGGTATACAAATATATTCTTATGCGGTAAATAAATCCGCCACGAACGTATATGTTATTATATATCTTTATTTTTAACTAAAAATATTACTAATAATTATTTGCATGGAATTGAATTCTCATCGAAATGACAGTGAAACGCCCGTATCGTGACCTGGTGCGTTTGCACACGCACGCACGCTCTCCGTCCCACCGCCACCGCATTTCGACATATCTGTGACATTGTAATTATCGATTTTTGGATATTTGGGGGTTAAATCTGAGATTTAACCCACAGCCGTGGCAATTAAACATCGTTTCCGACAGTGCGGATCATGTTATTAATATTGTCGTTACATTTTATCGCCACTCCTCAAGACGGCGAAGGCCGAAATTAATTCCGGGAAACAGCTGGCCGTACCAATAACCCTTTCGGTCCCGGGGGCGACGGGTGCTGAATTGTGATTAACTAGAACGTGTCGAGTTTAAATTGGGACGCGGCGGCGTAATGGATAGGCAAATATTCGACATGTCTCGGAGGCGCGGGACAGTTCCCGGGACACGGGACAATATCCCGCGGCGGGGGTAGGTTCTTGCATATTTGAACAAGTGCGGCAGCCAGCGGGTGAGTGATGGCAGACGCTCCGGCGACGGCGAAGGCTTGAGGAATCGTTTAGATTAAACGGTCGTGTATCGACGCTTATTGAATTTGTTCCTATGCAGCAGGGGCGCTGGAGCGCGACACGCGAGCTACAACGCGGGCGAAGACTAATTTGTTACTGCCGGCGTAAAATGTAGCGCCGTTGGAATAATGGCGCTGCTAAATGCACATTTTAAGTGGATACGACCTTCGAGATGAAGGAAATACAGATACTCAGATTGCTGAGGATGGGTTAATGTTTAAGAAAATGTGTAAGGCGCTTTTATAAACCTAAACATACTTTATGATGAATATTTATTTATTTTATTTTTCAAGAATAATATAATAAAAAAAGTCGAGTGTTTGACGAAAGCGGTTGGGCACAACCATTGTTTCGTAGATTCTACGGAACCAAGAGGAGCCAAGCAGATCTTTAGTCCAATTTGGAGACGTGTGTGCTTTTGTATCCAGGATGAAGCTGTGTCAGACCGGTCCGACACAGTTCCATCCCTTGCGAATGGAAAGGGATGGAGGGCCAGGTCCATGTGTCCGATAGAGCCCTCCACCGGGAGACCCGTAGGGAAAATGCCGCATCGGACAGCATTGAGTAGGTCGCGACGCGCAGCGTCCAGGTAAGAACAGAACCATAGTACGTGACTGTAATCCTGACAGACGTGCCCATACCAGCAATCTGGAGATGCTACAACTCTTTAAGTTTAGCCTTGAAATTACCGTAGCCAGTCTGGAATTGACTGACCCAGAAGTCTAGGAAGAACCAGTTACAATTAAGCCTGGCTCTGATATCGCGAAAGAAGAGATAGGTAGTCTACCCTTTGGGGGAGGAATCCCACCTCGCCTACCACTGCTCAAGAGCCGATTCGGGGACGTATGATTTTAAAGCTACCAAAGATTCCCCTTCTATTGGGCAAATTATAGTGGCGCCGACGTCAACAGGACTATTTTTTTTAAAAGAAAAACTGAGGGCTCTCATCTGAATTTCAAGGTCGAGCGGAAGGACGCCAGCAATAATTAATAGTAATGCCGTTCAAGAAGTGCTATACTTATGTACTATAGGAGGTGCCCGTAGCACCTGATCAGACCGTGAATTAGATACGAATTGGCCCCAGCTTCGTCTGAATATTATTGTTACAATCCGCACGACGACAGCTTGGCTCCCGGGCTTATGGCTAGCGAGCTGATATGTATTCAAAGAGCCAAGATACCCTGAAGAATAACCGCTACAGTCCTAACATCATGGCCGAGATGGACGTGTCTGCTGAAAATCGCGTAGTGTCCTCTAGGTGGCAAAGACCCGCCTCTGAGTTAGAATTGACATTAGTTACATTTGACATCAAATACATCTACATAGTCGGCCAAGTGGTTGAGCAGAGTAATAGTTCTGGTTACCGGAGATTTTCCTAGAGCACCTGTCCTCACATTTGGCAAGAGAAAGCACACCCGAACGAGGTAGTGAGGTTGCGCCCATAAGGGCAACTCGCACAGGACAAGAGGGTTATGTACTGCGCCAACCAATATCTTTAAGCAATGCTTTGCCAAGTAGATCGACCTTCTTTTCTCGAAAGTTACATACCCCAGGCAGCCCTGTACCCATGCGCTGGAGTATAAACTGGGGTAGTATGTTTGGATACTACCACATGATAGAAATCTTAGTCACTTACAAATTTATATTTTATTTTATCTGACCTAATGGAGTTTGAGGCGTCGTAAAGCGGCCATATGTGTCTTATAATAATAAGTTACATATAGCGCCCCTAGTGGGATCAAGTCGTATTATCTTCTCCACCAAAATGATCATCAGCGCTATTGCCTAGCCGTTCCGCTGACCGCCAACCACTCTCTTTCCCGGCGGTCGCAACGTTAAGGCGTTTCCGCATTTCACTCCGTCGTAAGATTTAGTCGCCATCTTGTTGCGCTATACACGGATGCCGCTATGAAGGCTCTGGATATATCATCTCCTTTTCCCCATGCCAAACCACATCAACTTACAATTAACAGACATACGACATCATACTCATGCGACAAAAAAAGAAGACCCTGCTGATCCATACGACACTTTCCAATTATTCTCGTCTACGAGCAATGACTAGCCCTCACGTCTCACTACGGCGGCTGTGGTCATGACCATCGACGGATGATTGATCTACAAACTTTTCGAATTAATAATAAATAAATTCCGTCTGTATTAATAGATGAATGACGTGTTTTACCTAGAAGCAGTCTATAAATATATCTGTGTTTACCCTATGTGTTTGTATTTCTATCATCAGCGAGAGTAAAGGCTCGCCATGGATCGAATCACGTAATATTTTATCACGTTTAACAAACCCTTACAAATGCATAAAGTAAAAAATAAGACGTGTATTGTTCTAATAATATTTAATTATATTAATAATATTTAAAAAATAGACTTGAAGTGAAACCTTGTGTATAAATTATATTAAATGTTAATTAACCAATAATGATATTTGTGTAATAATATTGTTATAGGGCAATATTAAGATGAAAATTTTCAACTCTAAGTTTAATATACATAAGATTAGAGATAAAGTATCTCCAATTTTTAATCCGGTTTTCCTTTAAGGTCAGCTTATCAAGGACTCGTGATTCTTATTACTAGACTAGTCTTTACGATCCTTTTTTAGTTCATTGTTGATTTTTTTTAGGAATTATCTGAAATTATTAAAATGTTTTTGTCAGTTCTCGACTTTCCCCCATTTGTACTTATGACGGAAAATAGTCGGAAAAACTTCGTCTCAAAATCCTTGACAAAAACTGTTTTTTTTAGTTTATGTCAAATATTCCTTGCATTTCAGAGTTTCGCGTTGATTTTTTTGGATAACTTTCACAGCCACTTGCTTTTTATTATAAAAATAATAAAGAGCTGTATAAAATAATCGACAGTGGTCAGAAAAAACAAACCCAATCACTGCAACCGCTGAAAAAATTCAGTTATCGCCAATTATTCTTTGTAAAATTAAAAAGTAAGATGTTGTCTATTCTTTTTCTTTTCATGCATGAAATTCGACCGTATCGACTTAAGTTTAAAGTAACGAGACCGAATGACAGACATAAGTCGAGAACCATCTACAGTCAGCCCTCCTATAACGAAGAAATCGCAAACCAAGTTATAGAAAACCTACGTTATAGAACCAAAAAAATATCTTTTTAACTTTATATTATAATTTTAAATCAATACGTTGATCATTTTTTCACCCGCATATCTTAAATGACCTTGTTCAAGGTCAATGTCACGTGTTATTTTTTATTGTTAGCTAAACGGCATTGAGCCTATTTTTTTATCTGGAACGGAAATATATTATATTGCATATTTAAGAATTTTTGACTTTTAAAAATTAAAAAAAATACCTTCTAAGAGATTACGGTATATGAGGGACTGCCTAGCTCATTAAAGATAACCGGTGTATAATAGGGAGCTTTATATGAGGGATTACCGTACAATCGATTATATTTAAATATGATTATATTAAGTATTTTACAATGGCTATGAAATATATTATTTGGATTTCATTTTAGTATTCAAAACCTAATTGAAATATTCTTAATCGTCTTATGATTAGTTAAACGTGTTTAATTAATTTATAAATAATATAATATGTAATTATAAATATTGCATATTTTTATTACATACTTGACATATTTTTTTATTAATAGTATACAGCAAAAGCTTTCATTTCCATCTATAAAATATTATACTACTATATATTTAATGTATTTTTTATTATTGAATATTAACGGCTATCTAATAATTTTTACAACTTCATTATAAAAAAATAGAAAAATATTTAAGGGCTTATTATCACCAAATTAAAATAGTTATTGTGTCGTATCAATTAAAATTTGATCATAGTTGAAATTGCCAGATTTTTTAATTATAGATGAATAAATTTTCATAAAAAATTACAGACACATTTAAAAAACCAATACGTTATGTTACATCCCCTAATTCTATATATGTATCATTTATTCTATACACTTTATTGAGGAAACAATTTTTCCAAGAGTAAACATAATACCTTTCATCAATATCGCGTTATTTTCCGGCATGAAAACTGACCCTAGTTTCGTTTGATGAGGATTTCAAAAGTAATAAACCTGATCCGGATCTTAATGGAAACATAATGGAAACGGACGTCCTGGCGTCGTGCGATCTAATCAAAACACAAAGGAGATTTGACGTATGCGTCCATGAAAAGACATACGATCTCGCTAATCATCCACTTGTTATCACGATAACAACATATTGGATTAGTGAGAGAATGATTCGAGTATATGTTTATATAAATTATATTTTCCAGATGAATTCGTGCCATCTCACGCCACATACGACTTTAAACAAGTGACGTCTGTTGGCGTCGCCAGCGTCGAGGGCAGGACGCTCATCCTCATGGGATCTGAGGTTAGCTTTTCTTCATATATGATTTCCCACGTGGAGATGCGATACATAAACATCTCCGATTTAAATATTTTTTTTATTGAGGTATCAAACCGTATTTTTACTACTCGCCAGCGAAATTTAAACCGCATTGCGCTTTCATACCACTTGGAAATAAATTAGAGTAGAAGTTTCATATTTCTCAGTGACCGTATGCCTCAATTACGGCCAAGAGTTGTTAGGGAGCGAGTGATGTATAACCAGAATTCCACAGCGCACTGCAGATTTTATACTCGAATTTTTCACATGTTCATGATTTATGACATAATTTTATTCTAGAATGTATTATTCATATATAAAACAAAGTTGGATGGTCTCGAATTAATATACAAGGTTCCGATACACGGATGCGATGAAATCATCAGCATTGATTACATCGACATTTCTACCGGAAATCATGCATTGCTGTTGACGACAAGAAGTCACGTATCCATAGATGCAATCACCATGCAATTTTCATTGGAATTAAATCCCATAGGTATGTTTTATCGTATGATATTGATATATGCGTTCGTATATAATATAATTATTGCAGTGTCAGAGGCAGAGATCGCGAATCCGTTCCAGTGCTTATCTGATATCGAAGCCATTCTCGATGAAAGGCAATACTCGGTTGATGAAATAGCTAGCCAGGTACAGATAGCTCTGATGTTGAAAGGTGATATGGCAAGTTTCAACTTAAGTTTCAAATTGCTGAAATACTCAGGTGGAGAGGATCATGACCAGGGATGGGGCGTTGGTCGATGGCGTTCTCAGAGTCGACCAGGACGTCAAGCTCGTTAATTCCAAGGTCGGGGCTATCAACATCGATCCAGATGAAAAGCTCGCGGTCAATACGAAGGATTTGCTCGAAACTGCCGCTGCAGTCGACGAAGTAATCAGAGGATTGGAGGAGCAGATTGCCAATGTCATCGTCAAAAATGAACCGATCGAAGTAAGTACAATTATTTAGTCTGCGCCATTAGATTTCGCGAGTTAGTTCAACATTTTTGCACTAATTATATAATATTTTGTGGTCCATATATATTGTGCGGACCTCGTATAACACGGTTGATGAAATTTGACATATTCGTGTATACATGTTTCATATTTTAGTTGTTTCTCAGCATTAAAGAGAGTGGTTGTAACTATTAACATTTATTTATTAATCGGTTTTTAAGCCCCGAGCATTAAAAGGATATAATAAATAAAATAAACCTGTTAATTGGAAATCAATATCTTTAATTCGGCTCATGAAACAATATCTTTAATTCGGCTCATGGAACAAGGAATAATTTTGAGATATAAAACGTATATTATATTCGTCGATTTATTTACACGACGTTTATATATAAAAATATAACCGTGTTATTCAAAGCCTAAGTGTTAACAATTTCTTGCTATTTTTTTTCTTTATTGACTAATTTAATTTAATATATGAAACTTATAACTTTTACCACAAAATTTAGATGATGAATTAAATTTAATATAAAGAGACCTACTTTACATGTCATCATATATAAATAAAATTCAAGCAGATAACGCCTTAGAGAAGAGAACAAACGAATACCGAAGCAAACCCCCTCTTACTTGCCTGGACACAGTCGGGAGGGTAAAATCCGATACCAACATGGTAGAAGATGTACGTCCAATGCAGCAATGGCCAAGAGAGGAAAACTCTTTACAAAAAACCGCATACCAAGACGGCTCGGGTCCCCGCGGTATGGACACGAAAGGGGAGCCCTTACGTCACGTGTGAGACTCAGGTTCCTTTGGCCTCGACTACCATGCGAGAGTTTGGTAAGGTCCATGCCCTCAGCGAGTGAGAGCCTTGTGACTGACAAATGATGATGATTAAATTAATGAATCTATAAAAAAATCAGATCATGGAAACTCGCCAAATTTTTCGACGCTGGCTGTATTTTTCATGAAAATTATTAAAAACAGTTATTCTTTTATAACCACATTCTTTTATAGTTTGTAAATGATTTTATTATTTTTTTTATATGTTTTTAAATGAGTCATAAGTTTCACTATATTTTCGAAAAAAACTTTCAGTGTATATTTCATTTAAACGACTCTAATATATTAATAACCAAAGGTTTCTTGTATAACTCTTTTAATATAAACCCTACATGTCACAAACTTTTTGTTTTGGTCTGAAAAAGTCTAAAGAATAAATATTATATATAATCATTGTCCTTTATTGTATGCAAAAAATATAAAAACAACAATGTTTTTTTTTGCTTGCATCCAGTGAGATGTGCCGAGTGCGAGTAAAACGTGCTAGTGGCACATGCTGCGAAAGCTCAGTTTGGGGCGAGACATCGCCGAGTGTTCGTGTCATTTACGCGTCATATTGTTTAGTAGAAAAATCCAAAATACCGACCAAATTATGAAGTATATCATAAATAACTATGTTTATTCTTTGAATATTGTAATACCCCCTTCCGAGCAGTTTACGAGCAGCCGTGACAGATGGGTTAAATAAAAATTAATATAGGACATACTATATTTAAATTTTCAGTAGTGAAATATTACCAAGATTATTTTTAATAACAAATATCCTTTAAAAAAGTATAACATAATTTTATTTTATTTACTGTGTTTTAAAACCGTGTAAGTAATACACTTTTTTCACCTATATTTATTTATGAAATGTTTCGTTTTTATGCTTATTGATTATTTAATAAGCTTTCAAGCACAAAGCTCTATTTATATGTGCGTCATTCGACTGTAGATAAACAAATATTTGTCGTTATTTGCGAATCCTGTCTAAAATAACGCCGTTATCTCACGAAACAACATTCGGATTTCAGATCAAAGGCGTACTGGAAATAGACGGAGATTTGACAGTTGAACATCTAACCGCAGAATACTTGAACGTCGACTCGATAAACGGCAAGCCCTTCAAATCGACCAGCTTCATATACAACAACGGCACGCAGTACATACCGGAGCACTGGTTGGACGACAAAAATATCACTGTCAAAAATTTGACAGCCCCCCTGTTCAAAACGTACCTGAGCTCAGGTAAAACATACGCCGTAATGTGTACATTTGTTTTTTTGCTATTTATATTTGTTTCCATACTATTTTCAGCGCCCGTTTTTCAGTCACTCAAAGCCGATAATATATATCTTGTCAATAAAAAATCCATCAACGACATTGATCTGGACAGTATTGTCCTGAAGGGTTACGAAGGGACCATAATGGGGACTAAAACGTTTGATCGGCTTACCACTCTCGATGTTGAAACAGAGAGGCTCGGAAAAGTTCGTACATACACGTATATTCAATTTCATTTGTATTAAACCGTTGAATTGTGAGATCTATATTAAATTCGTATCTATAAAAATAATCCTTATATTTAATAATTTATTAAAAAAAATATTTACAACAAAACCTCTTGATAATATACCTGATTTATATATAACGATGTGAAAATCACGATATAACACGACTTAAATATTCGGAAACATCTATCCATAAATGTTTAACCTTTTTAAAGTCGTCGGCCAGACGTATTGGCCTAACATAATATTTAACAAACAACTTGAACCATTTTTTTTTTATTTAATAAAAAAAATAACGTATTTTTTTTAACGATTATCAGATCAAAACCTATGGATGATTTTTATTTATTTTTCCAATGAATACCTCGTTTAATAAATATGTAAAAAAATATATAATGAGAATATATAACTCATAGATTCAACTAAAATTGGCCAGAATGAATAAGGATAGTAATTGTGAAAATTGTTTATGTAATATTAGTCTTCTTCTATTTTGCTTTCAACCGATTTTACTTTAAAATTAAAAGGAAAATCCTAGACTTGCTTAGCTTTTTCCGCTCTGTTGGCCAGACGTATTGGCCCAAAAGATTTTTTAGTAAAGTTACTAAAATATTAAAATTGAAAGAGGCAGAGTGGAAATGGTTAACAATTCAAGTAATTATTATACCGAAATAAAAAGATACTATTATAAATAATGCTGAAAAAATCTCAGAATAAGCCTAATTTTCCCTTTTACTTATAAAGTCATTATATTATCAGTTTTTGTTAACATTTTAAGCCATAAACCTGTTTTTATAATCGTTTTATGATTTCAAAAAAGCGAACCTATTTTTTTATACGGGATTTGTCTGTGCTTAGATTAATTATCTATTTAAAATATTATTTATTAATAACACAAGTAATGTAAGCGTTCATAGTTGTGTATAATAATTTAAAAATATTAAATGAATGATATTTTTCATAGCAGGTAATTTTTTACATAAATATTTTAAAAATAATTCTAAATACATTTAATAATACTTACAATTTTGATGTGGATTTATAAACGATTTATTTAATCATAGAATTTGACTCACCTGTAACAAATAAAAAAATAAAATTAGTTTAATTTAAAACTAATAATATAATAAATAATATACTTTTTAATAATTAATATATTTTACTACAGTAATTAAAATAATTTTGTCAAATTTTAACTAATCACTGTCAGATTTAATTATTTTTTTTAAATTTTCAAGTACTTTTGGAACGTAATTTTTAGTATGGCATTCTAAAACTACTGCGACAAATGTTTTTTATCTCCTCAAACGTTGTCGTTTTATTTTTGGGATTAAAAAAAAAGCCCAGGAAAAAATTTCTGGCGAGTACGGAAGTATAGGTATAATAGGTATGTTATTTATGATCAACAATGACAAGGATATTATAGCTAATAATGTCAATATACGTCAGATACATGTGTATCAACACAATAATAAAAAAAATACGACAATTAGATTTAAACATCCCATAAAATATTAAAGTTTTTGCTTATTTTTAAATTTAAAAAAAGGGAAATTAATTAGTGTTTATTTTAAATGTTTATTATCGCAGCATCATATTTCGATAGATAGATGTTTTTTCGTGACTTTCGTACAAATTCCGAATTACTCTCTCAGAGTACTCATTAGCCGATCAAAGCCACGTAAAGTCAAAACAGTAAAAGCCCATGTGTACACAGGCGGTCTCGGTTTACACTGCTGACCCAAACAACTTTGAACCCCCCCTAGGACCGCCTCACCCCATGGATCCAGAGGTCCCTGCACGACGAGCCGCTGGTGAAGAACCTGAGAGTCCAGGAGAACCTGACCGTGTCGCACCTCTTCGCCAAAAGGATCAACGGAATCAACGTTACCGACCTAATGGACTCTACATTTCAAAGGGGGACGCACACAGAAATAAAAGGTTTTTATTTTTGTATTTGCCCGAACCGTGGGGGAGAGTTGCGCAACTCTTTTGTTCCGCATCTGTATTTTCAAAAAAAAAAGTTTTTAATCAAACAGCTCGATTTTCGCGCACTTCCGTTTCGCCGTTTTGCACATGTGAATGAAATTCGTGTGTGTTTTTGGATCTCTTTTTTTTAGGAGAGAAACAGCGTTCTTTTCATATTTGGTGTTTTGCTATTTTAATTAATTTCAGAGTGGCGAAAAATATTTTACTGAACTTTTTCCTTATCGTTGTGCTTTTTATTAATAAATTATAAATATTAACATCCATTAATGCTCGTTAATAAATTACAATTTTTTAATTAATATTTTAATCGACAATGATTAAGTTGCTATTAATTAAATTCCCAAGCATCACTAATTCCATTGTCATAAAATATTCCTCGAATAGTTAAACTATCTGAGAACTCTCTTAGCTCAGTTGCGGTTAGCCACAAGCCATGATAATTGTTAATTATATTTTTAGAAATTAAATTAGTTTATATAAGAATATTTTACAGACATTCTTTTGATATATCAGAATTTATTTTAAATAAGTCGATATCAATCGATTTCATTTACTTCTTTGTATTTCGACTCATCAACAAAGTAAAGCGACTTTTAAACACAATGCATTTCCATGGCCTGAATACCTTTTTTTCAGAATTCAGGTCGTAGCAGCACTCAACAAGTATTGCAACCTATTTCAGGTAACCTCAACTTCGTGTCTAGCCTCAGCGTTCATCGGCTAGAAACAGACAAACTGGACGACGTCAATGTCGACGAATTTATGACCAAAACTACAAAACAAGTCGTAAATTCTTCGCTTAACGTCCGCAACGTACTATCAAAGTCTATTATCGCCGAAACCATTAACGGATTGGACATCGGCCGAGACGTGGCCATAATCGGAAGGCGCAATGCGATTCGATGTAAGTCTTAAAATAATTCCAACACTTCGATACAATGTGTTAATTTGATCGAATACTTTAAGCGCCGACGACAATTTTCAATCTGGACGTTATGGGAAATCTTCAGCTGAACTGCGGAACCGATGATCAAAATGAGAGTCTCTGCAACGTGATACCGACGAAGCAAGAGGATCTGCTTCAGATATACAATGGACCTGTCGTAATCGTTGGAACGCTCAGAGTCCCTGAGCTTAAATTTTCTAAGCATGCTCGCATGAGGATAGACGGACAACCATTTCGCACCGATGTCGAATCTCAGTTCTGGATGAAGGACATAAGCCAGGTGTTTATATGCAGTATAACAATATATTAGGGGAACCGAAAAGTTAAATACTAACACTTTTTTCCAGCGTATAGGCAGTTGTTTGTTTCCGTTTTAAAAAAAAGTCCTACGATTTTCATTGAAAAACTTCTCCAAGTGTATTTTCACTTCTCCAACGTTATTAAATGTTTTACCTCTTAATGTATGATCCAACGATCTAAAAAAAAGGTAATCCCTTAACCAACTGGTCGGCAAACTTATTAGCCTAAGAGCCAAATATGTACATTACGTCGATTAAAAACGAATTAAGAGCCAAATTTGTTTATTAATTTAGCAAACCTTTATTATAATTTTCGCACTTCATTAAATTACGAGTACACTGAGTATAACTTGATTTCGTACTGAATAAAATTTTTATTCTTTGATAAAAAATATTATGTAATTAAGGAATACATAAATTTAAATCATGGCAATGACTGATAAACGCTTAATGCAAATAATGTCCTTGCATCTCCTTGAAAAGTTTAAGTAAGTCAGTTTTGTATGTTGTTTTTCTTAATTTTAGTCACGATTCTAGGTTCTCATCAATAAGACGACTTCTCAGTTTACTCTTGTTAAAGTTCATGCTTGAAAACGATTGTTCGCATGAATTTTTAGAACCGAAAAGGGAAAGAACAGCAAACGCGAGTTTTTTCAACTGATCATAAGATCAAGAATATTATTCCAGGCATTGAAGATGATCATGTCTTCCTTCTCCAGGTCTTTCAAAGCAGACCACTTGTGTTGTGAACTAAGCTCACATTTGTTCTTCTCCAATATTTCCAAATCAACACAAAGACGTTCAAATTTAGAGCTCCATATTTCCTTGTTTTTTAAATCCAGCAATTGTATTTCAAAGTTACCAAGGTCAATGCCAAACGGAGAAAATTTATAATCTGTTATCGTAGCATAAAGAGGATGTTTAACATATGCTAAGGTCGCTCTGCTGAGCTTATATTCTTGAAACCTGCTGAGAAATGCTTCCCTCATATTTAAAATGGTTGTTTTAAAATAGTGTTTGTCAATAGTTGAATTATTTCCTTAGGATGCTTCAGCAGACAGAAAGTGAAACAATGTTTTCCTTTAAAAATCTTGAGCAAAAAGGGATAATTTGTTTTCAAATGAAATGACTTCTTCTAACATCGAAAAAATTGTGTTTTCTTTCCCTTGTAGTTTGTGATTAAGCCGATTTAGATGAGACGTAAACGTCTACCATGAAATAAAAATTTTGGATCCACTGATCGTCTGTTAGTTCTGGACAGTGAACACCCTTCTCAAGAAGAAATGCTTTGATTTCTAGCAATAGGGATTCGAAACGTTTTAAAACGTTCCCTCTTGATATGTCCGCAATTAACATCCGACCAATATCATCGGCTTGTCTTGCGTGCTTACCCGTGGATATTTGTGCAAGAGCCGCACTTAAAAGGCCAAAGAGCCGCATGCGGCATTGTCGACCTCTGCCTTAACCCAAACTCCCTTATTTTTCCTGTTATTTTTGCAATGTAAGGCATTGAGTTATCGTCCTTTTTTTGTTATTAACCAAACAGATCTTTTTTGAGCCCTTGTTTCATACGTTCGAGATGTTCACAATACACTGTCGCTGTGAAGGTCTGATCAGGTTTAAACAAATCATAGTATATAATTCCAGAAAAATCCCACCACACACAAACAAGGATCTTCTTTATTGCTAGAGACGGTCGAGGGTTCGGAACAGGTACTTTTCCGGAACAAAGGCATTGTTTTTTTATTATACAGGATTATTGTATAGCACCCACTTCTCATCTCCAGTCAAAATTCGCCGCAAAAACGGATCGGTTTCATACCGAGACAAAAGAGACGAGCAGATGGTACGCCGTTGATCGATGAATTCATGAGGAACCAATATTCATTCCCTGCACAATTTTTCTATGCGACGAAGATGATCCTGAACTGTAGACCATGGTCAATCAATCTTCAATGATAATACCTCAATTGTTTGACGAGGATCTAAATCCACCATCGCCTTCGGGATATCATCTTCTAATTTTTGGGGTTATCCTTTTCGTGTGACATTTTTGAGATTCCTATTTACATTTTTAAACTTTTTAAACCATCGATGACACATGTTTAGTTTCAGAATATCCCCGTAAGTATCGGTAATTTTTTCACTGCTTCGTTTGCCTTCATTCCTTGATCGAATATAAATAGCATGCAATGTCGTAAGTGTGCTTCTTCTATTTTTGGCCTTGACATCTTTCCCCTATGCTAGAAAACAATATTTTAACCGAAAAATAAAACTTACAACCGTAGCTTTAACGTATTTAAAAAAAATACGTGTTTGCGGGACCGTGTCTCGACACAAACTAACTGTGAACGAGCTCATCGAAGATATTTTGATTACTTTTCGGTCCCCCTAATATGTAATCCTGATCGATTGTATAATTTTAGATTATATCCGGCAATGTCACGTTTGCGAAAGGAATATCCGTTCCGCAAGTTTCGACAGTTGTCATCAACGATCAAGCCACTGAAGAAATTTATTCTATCGCCAACGATGAAAGACACGTGTCGCTTATGATGAGCAACGTCGAAGTCAGGAATAACGTCAGAATCCCTAAGGACTCTGGCTGCTCAGCGATAAGAGAAATTAGCGAGGGGGCAGTCAGAACAACTGGAGTGTAGGATACCATTTTTTTTGGTATAATACATAATATATACGTGATAATTTTCGCGATATTTTTTCAGGTATCACATCAAAGGAAAAAAGACTTTCAGCGGCACATTAAAAATTGGCAATCTGCATACTGATCACGTGAACGATTTAGACATGAAAAGCGTCGTTTCGAAGAAAAATCAGGACACACAATTTTCCGGTATATTGCAAATAAAATTCGTTAATATGTCGATGCATAAAAATTGAGCTAACGATCGCTCCATGAAAGAGGCGGTAAATCCCCCTAATTCCCATCCCGCGTCTCTATTAAGGTCTCAACTTGCTGATTTGGAAACGCTTTTGGGGGCCTCAGCTGATAATTATTAATGGCCCTAATATGATTAATGAGCCTGTAATTACGAATGGCATTTTCTACATCTTTGACAGCATCGCTTCTACAAAATTTCACGCCCAATTGGCTTTCCCTTTTTATCGCAAATAAATCATCTTGACATAATGCCGGCTCTAACGCCAGATTGGCATTAATAATTTTATAATATATATAATATTTATATATTTCTTCATTTGTTTGACAGGTGATGTTAGGGTTAAAACTATGAGAGTCAAGGGCGATTTGATGGCGAACACGAATTTTGATGCGAATTACATCAACGGATACAATTTATCGGACATTTATTTGAAAGCGTTGAAAATTAATGAGCCTACTGTCTTGAATTCGGTACAGTTTAAAAATATTAAAGGTAATTTTAAGCTTAAAATAATAAATATTAAATAAATAATATAATATAAACATGTATTGCAGTGTAACAATTTTAGTTTTTATCTTGAGATTTTATGATCTCGATTTGTACATTCTAGGTTTATTCTTTTACACTTTTTTTTAACTAAAACTATAGGAATATTCTGCGATTATTGAAATAATAAGTTAATTAGAGATTTTTTTTATTAGTTAATAAAATATTGCAGAAAGTTGTAGTCTATGTTCAACTTGTACTTTTAGAGAGGGGCAGGTTCATCTATAAACACTTGGGAGCTGCAGCACCCCCAAGCAAATTAAGAAAAAATATTTTTTTATATATATTAATGTAACTATTGATTATATATTATGAGTATGAAAATATAAATTAGATTTAAATTTAGTGTTACGCTGCGCAGAGTAGATCTAGAGCAGTGTCTGCTCGTTAGCGCTATCAGCGTCTTGTATAGGATGGATTCGGGGCGGTAGTGGAGTAGGGAGGCACGCGCCGCTAAGCTCTGTGTTGCGCTGCCATTCAGAGTAGTCCCCCGTCGTCCATACTTAATACTATATCGAGTCATCGAGTCGAGTGTTGTCGCGTGTCGGAAACAGTCGTGGCGGCGATAGCGGCTGGGCACAATCATAGTTTCGTGGATTCTACGGAGTTATGAGAAGCTAGGCCGCTATCCAGGCCAATTCAGTGACGTGTGTGCTGCTGGAGATGCCCGTAGCACCCGATCAGACCGTAAATTAAATACGAGTTGGTCCTAACCTCGTATGATTATTATTGTTATAATCCACACGCGACAGCTCGGTTCCCGGGCTTTGGCTGGTGACCTGACCCGTATTCGAAGAGCCAAGATAACCTGGAGAACGTCCGTCGCAGTCATGACATCATGGTTGCGACGGAGGTGCCTTCAGGTTGCAAAGACCCGCCTCAGGGTTAATATGCCACTTAAATAACATACATAATAATATATATCGTCATATTTATTTTTGGTCTTCCGCAGCACCCCAAAATATTTTACCCACGAGCCGCCACTGTTTTGAGATATGTTTTTCGGATGAAATCATTTAAAATACAGCAAAATCACTTCTCATAAATTAAAAATAAATAAAATGTTAAGAGAAAGGTTAAGAGCATTTAAAAAATATTTATAAAGCTCTAAATTAAATATAAAAAATAGTGTTTTTTTTATATTGTTCAAATTATTTCTGATTTATTCTTTTATATTATCAGAGAAAATATTTTAATATACATTAAAGGATACTTCTTTTGTATCATCATTTGCTAGTCACAAGGCTCTCACTCATTGAGGGCATGGACCCTAGCTAACTCTCGCATGGTAGTCGAGGCCAAAGGAACCTTCTCTCGCACGTGACGTGAGGGCTCCCTTTTCTTGTCCATACCGCGGGGACCCGAGCCGTCTTGGTATGCGGTTTTTTGTAAAGGATTTCCCTCTCTTGGCCATTGCTGGCATTGGACGTACATCTTCTACCATGTTGGTATCGGATTTTACCCTCTCGACTGTGTCCAGGCAAGTAGGAGGGGGTTTGTCTCGGTATTCGTTTGTTCTCTTCTCTAATGTGTTATCTGCTTATAACGAGTGACGAGTGACAAGTAACGAGCAACCACACACACACACCTATATAGATATACACAGGCATACATATGCACATCTGCCCAAAACGAGTCTCAAGTAGACGATCGCAAGTGATTATTAGCCCTGTCGCGCAATAGCAATCCTTTTATCATGGGAAAGACCTCCTTAGAGAGAAGGAAGAGGAGCGAAAGTATCGAGACTAGACCAATTATTAGTCAACAGATTAGGGTTTTCCTTTCCAGGGTATACTAGCCTGTGGTGAGAAATCCGTTAGAGACCAGATTTATTTATGCACACAAGGATATGTGGACACCAACATGTACATATTTTTGCACTGTTTTGTTGGGTATTTATCCATCAATTTTAATGGTATGGTAGATAGTTGTGATTTATTTTTGATAAATTCTTGTAATTCTTGAATTTTTGGTGGTAACCCCCCCTCCCCGGTAGGGGTTGGAAGGTCATAAATAGATATTCTGAATCGCTGTGTAAAATAAACAATATATATTGCATCAAGTCTAAAGTTAATTGAAAAAAACGGAAAATTAAGGTTCTTTATCTATTTTTTAAAGACACTTCTATACCTACATATTAAATTTTACAATTAACAACCTAACCTTTATACATTTATATATATAGTTGATTACTTTAAAATAAATAAATTATTATTTTAATATTTTTTAAATTTTCATGCAAACAAATTGATTATTTTTCAGTTGAAAGCTTGGAAGTGCAAAGAGGCGAGCTTTACGATGTAGCAGCTAGTGTACAGGGGACGCTGAGCGGAATCCACGTGTACGTGGCCGGAGACGCTCACATACGAGAAATGAAGGATGTCAAGGAGATAAACGAGATCGATTTCGACGAATACATCAGCCGGGTGGTCCTGAAGGACGAGCCGAGCCGCGTGATGTACGGAAACAAATATTTCAAGAGTGACATGGCCGTGAACAAGGATTTCCAATGTTCCGACGTGAATGGAATTCCGCTCCGAAGACTTTTCGACGAGGCCCTCACTCTATCCGGCGATCAGATCGTTACTGGAAAGCATTACGTGCAGAATGTTTATGCAGGTTGAGTAAAAATATGATAAATAATACATAAAATATAGATTATATTTTAAATTAATATTATCAATAGATGGCATCATCGTCGATCAACTGAATGGGATTTATCCGGAGAAGATGATCGACACGACGTCTTCGGAGATATTTTTGGACGGCAATGTGGTGCTGGATAATGTGGCGGTTCTTGGAACCGCTGTAGGTGAGCTGGTGTCTCCGTGCGACCTCGACGAAGCCGTTAAGTCCTTCGGGACGTTTCCGGCACGAGATTGGGGTAGGGTCGCCGTGGACGGCAATGTTTACTGGGATTATGGCGGCGGCAATATCAGCAGGATCTTGGAGAAGGCTGTGGTGCGCAATAAGGATGTGGTCGTGAATGCAGAGGTAACCCCATTACATCAACCATTCTGCTCTCCCTACTAATATATGGCAGCCAGTGCATAAATTGTCTGTTTCTCCGCAAGCAACTAATGCAACTGCGGAAATGCATTATTATGTCTTCATGCATTATGTACGTGGTTCATTTCTGAAATTATTATGCAAGCCACTTTACATACATTCTTATTAATTTCCTGAATTTTAGGGGCACTGATAGGTTTTTCCGGTTTCTTATTAGTATAATATGCAAACAGATTACGATTCATTCACTAATATAAATAAATGCATTCATCGGAATAGGCATTTGATTTTTGATCAGCAACACTTTTTAGTCTCTACGTAATCAGAAGATATTCATATTTTTATCTCTGGTGATAACAATTCTATTCTAAATGTGGAAGATTTTTCTCGATCTAGATAGCAAAGATCTACACCATTGACTCGATGTTCTTTTCTGTCTAAGAACAGCTTGCATGGCACCGAAATTACGATCCTGCTAACTTTACCAATGTACTTTAAATGTACCTAAACTGTAAATTTAGATGATGACAATATTTTTCCTTATTAAGAGGTATCCTGTAAATTCCTTGTGCTCCATTTGAATCAACACAACAAAATTGGCATATGCAGTCAAAATTCGTTTATAAACTTCATTATTGAATTTTGTGGCCTTGGACAGGGGGCAATATAAAATATTTCATTTTAATATTTGAATGTTTTTTTTGTCAATTTAGTTAGTTTGGTAATATAAGGTTCTAAAGTTTGCCATATTAAAAAAATATTTTGCCATATTAACCAAAAAGCGTTCTCGACCAAATATAACGTTCCTAAAGTTGACATTTCTTTGAGCGCTCATGGAAATATAGACTTTAAAGCGACTGGTTAATATATTAACCCAGAGGTTCCGAATCTTTGTCGGTTTACGGCTCCTTTAAAACATCCGATTTTTTTCAAAATTCTAGACCTTTTTGAAAAAAACAAACGCAAAAAGATGGCGCAAAAATTTCGAGAATTGGGAATTCCAACAAGTTTGCCGAATTGTTTAATTGAAAATTTCGCGGCGCCCTTATGACGACACTTTGGTAATCACTGTATTAACCAACTTTACCCTTTGCTCTATAAAGGGTTTAAGCGTATAATATCTATTTTCAAAAAAATATTCTAAATAAATGGCAATTAAGTTTTCATATTTTACATTTTTGAAAAAAACCTTGCAACATTTGATTATCAAAAAAATTAAGTTTGGCTGGAATTTTAAATATTATCACGGTTTGTTCGAACAAAATAATTAATACAGAAATAATATAATAATTATTACTGGCAATAAAAAAATCTTGCCACTTTAATGCACTTTTTCAATAATTCCATTTTAGGATACAAAAGCGAGAGACTTATTTCCGGAGCTCCAAATTCAATAGAGTATATCTTTACGACTTTTAATTGCACAATAATGTTATATCTAACCAAAATAAAGTATATTCTATATATTTTAAAATTCATAACTAATTTTTTAATATATCTTTTAAGCCTTATTTAGAAATATATTTATAAACCCTATTATTTGATATAAAAGAATATATATTTACTTAAATCTAATAATTGTAGCTCAAATAGAAAAGAGGTTATAGATTTTGACAGGAAAATGCATTATTCCGCCTACTGTACTATAGTTGAAGCCATAATCGTAGAATAATAGTATAAAGGGAATAAATGTATCTAATACACAATTAATATAACAGTTTAATCATAAATTTCCGCGAAAATATGAGAACTTTGCCCTGTTTGGACTAAAACTTAACCCAAAAAACAGTATTTAAATAAATGTATGCCTAATTCGATTTATTTTAAATATTAACAATTTTAAATAATGGATAAATTTCGGTTAAAAACTTTGTTAAGTTGTTTAAGGTTCCGTGAGTATCAAGAAAAAAATCTTTTACATTTGTTACAAGAAGTATTTGATATATTTATGACGATTCACGGTTCTATCAATTTAACAGTGGTTTAAAAAAAATTGAATCTAGAACAATTTAGGAGTAATTGAATATAAGTCAATGATTTTAATCAATAGTACGAGAGTTTGTATACTTAATGATCTTATCTAAGAAAATACGAATTATTGCTGACTTTTTTAAGCATTTTTTTTTACATATTACATGAAATAGATAATATATGGTAACAGTAAAAGAGCGGTTTCCACTAAATGCAAAAGATAAACCTAATCCTAAACGCAGTATGAATATTCAAAGTATATTATTTTTGATGAGATTATACAGAATTATAGTGATATAATTCTGGACTGATATCGTTTGACGTGATGCAGTAAAAAATACTCCAAGATTAGTCAGAAGATTCTATTGCACCTTACATACTCACTGAACAATTTTTTCTGTCACTACCATATTTAAAATGCTCATTTTTTCATAATATTTCAGATAACGTTGGAAGGATTCGTCTCCATGGATAAGCTACATACAGACAGATACATAAACGACGTCGATATACATTTTATACTGAAAGATTCGCTGAAAAAGTATTCAGAAACACCGCAGGTATTATTACATATTTAATTTTGCAAAGATATATTCGTATTTATATATGATTTCATCATATTGTCTGTTGATGCGCCATATTCTTGCTCTGCTCTCCTTTATTGCACGGCGCACTTTTATCATTCCTATGTGTTCCTTTGGCAATCTTGTATTTGGCAACACGTATACTTGGTTATATAACTTGATATATACAGTATACCAAGAATTGTTTCATATATTTGCATTCCGGGACTGAATAGTCTCCCCAGACCAATAAAGACGAAACGTGTTGATCCAATGGACCTAATAACCTTTGGATATTGACGACGAAATTCCTGGCGGTATTGCTAAAACCATTAGGTATTATTAAAACATATATAACGTATAATTGATTTGCATACGTGCCTCGTAGTTGGTTGTTCCGGATTGGATTTCGACTTCCAGGTAATTGGAGACTAAATTACTATGTCGCTGGTGTGAGTAGTGATACGGACGTACGAATGTTAGAATTGTAGAATATCTTCATACATATGCAAATATATGGCATCTGATCTAACGCCGTTGCAGAATTTCAATTTCGTAACATACCATTGACTATGTTATTGCATTCATATAATATAATTATTTATCAGCTGATATTGCATTAAAAAAATACTAGCAATGTTCTATCGAGGATATAATTACATAATATGTAAGATTTATATTCATTTAATTTTATTTTATATTTAAAAATATAAATAAGTAATGAAAATAATACGTATTAAGTGAAAAATACCAATATTTTCCTTAGGGCCATGTGAAGCGCACGTAGCATTATCCGTCAATGCAATCTTGTTTTATTAAAAATAAACGATTAAAAATAAATACTTAGGTTTAGACAATTCTGCACACAGTATATAGTGTGTTTATAACAAAAAAAAAGTTATTAAGTTTTAATGCAATAAATATATCATAACATTTTAATCAATTTTGTACTAACAAGTTTTTCGCTAACAATCATTAAAATAAATCACCACACAAAACTCAGAAGAAAACTGATTTAAAACTTATAAATACTATCGATAAAGAATGTTCCTAAAATAATTTGATTCATTTTTTCTATGAAAAACATTGAAAAGTAACTAAAATCGTTCATTAAAATAAAACGTGCATTCGAAATCTAAAACGTGCGCTTCCCTTGGCCGTTTATTAAATAATTTTAAATTCGGTTTCAATAATTGTAATGTTCGATTTTTCAATTTTATAATAAAGATTATATGAAAATCGAGGTATATAAATGGATTAAAAGTAATATGAGCATATCTTTCTAAAATATATAGGCCCAAATTGAGTTTTAGACCTGTTAACCAAGTGTAAGAGTTAAACTATCGATTGAACTAAACCTGAAACGAATTATTTAACATTATTTATTAACATAAAGACAACAATATTCGCTATTGTTGCCACGGGCGCTATGTTTCTTTTCGCTCGCATCCGATACGATGTGCGAGTGCGAGTAAAACGTTCAATTGATACGTGCGGCGAGAGCTCAGTCTGCGTCGGGACGTTGCAGAGTGCGCGTCTTATTGATTAGTTTATGTATTCTTAACAAATACCTCGACTTGAAATGCTTAGGGTCTATTTTCCATTACAAATCGACCCCCTTCGGACGACGCAATTAATTTCGAGCCGCCGTGACGGATCGGTTGATGAAAATAGTTATACAATTAAATACATTTACAATATTAGTAATAAGAGATTCGTTTAGAAAGAAAACATTATTATAATGGTCAATATGTATAGATAAAATAATATTTTTAATTAGGTTTATACTTATTATTTATATTATACTCCCTAAAAGCCGATTTAAGACTACATATACTAAAGTTCCAGGAATATTAGGTCGTAATCTGATTAAATTATGTAATGATTTTCCATATAGTCCATCGAGAGCATTTTAAAATATATCGCAAAAAGAGTCTTGTGTATTTAAAAATACTGTTTATATTATAAATAAACCGAGGAGGTCCAATAATTGGATTTTAATATAATAATATATATGGTATCGATATTTATTATTATTACGTATTAAAATCAACATAGATTGAAAGCGATTTTTAAGAACTGTAGTGTAGAAAAATTCATAAAACATTTTTTTTATATTTTAATAAGATTGTAAATTAATATGGCATTGAATACAAATTATTTTATATTTAATTTCAACTAATATCATGCAAATTTATTATTTCATGGATGTGTAATCCATTGTTTGTTACTTTTCGATTAGTAAAAAACATGCTTTGTGCATCCTTGCTAATTCCGCAATATTTAAACGCTATAATAAAAGCTGCAGAACAATATTCAGGTGCATAATATAACGTAAACGGCTGAAAATATCATCCGGAGAGCGGGACGCAAACAAAATGTTGAATAATGAATTGCACTGCGCCGAATGCAGAATTTAATTGCAGCTTAGTCTGCACACTGTTTTGCGGAGTAATTAAAACGAAATACATTCTGTGTCTTGGTTGCTGCTTTTTTGATATCGCCCTTGCCGAGGAAAACTAATTCCGCCGGACGCCGGCGCCGTAAATCACCAATTTTCCGCACGGTGGTAGATTGACGAAAAAAAGCAGAGCACACTGTAGTCGCCACTTTTGACATTGCTAATTTTCTTTGCGTATGAATTTCGCGTGTGTATTAGTCATATATAGCTGGAGTGTGCCAAATTACGCCGCTGTCGCGGAATGTAAGTGCTTTATGGAATATTTATGTCTGTACACGCTCGGTGAACATCAATCACCAGCCGTGACAAGTCCTTTAATTTGATTTAATAAGGGATGCATTCATCCCCGAAACCATCGTCGCCATTGTATGAAAAATACGACACAATGTTCACCGTGATAATAATGGAAAAACTAAATCAAAATAAAAAAAAATACCAATTGTAGTTTCTTATCATATTCTTTTGACATTAGACATGTCTGAAAAATATGATATATTAGGTTGAGTCTCAAATAATTTCCAAATCAAGTAGTTTCTAAGGCGATTTTTGTTTTCTCTAGATTGAAAAGTGGCCTGTCAGTCATTCGACAAGTTATACCGAACCCTTAAAACGGAGAATCAAAAAGTGCATATTTGTCATGTGATTGGTTTTGAAAATTCAAACAATCCACTAGTGGTTAAGCGACGGCCGAAAAGATATGCATTGTATACAATAAAATCCTGATAAAGCCTTTCGTCCCGGAGATGAGTCTTTGATAGATGAACCAAGGGCAGGTCGCCCTTTCGACTTCGATGACGACTTTTTAAATGCGATATTGTAACAAAATCTAAGTCAAACAATAAGATCAGAAACACTAAATACGACCTAATCTAGAGTTAACTTCACAGTTAATTTGTATTAAGACACGGCCCGTAAACACGTAAGTTTTCTTATTACGTTAAAGCTATGGTTGGATTTTTATTTTTCAATTAACTAAAAGTGGGAAAGATGTCAAAGCTCACAATAGGAGAAGCACACTTACGTAATTGTATGCTATTTTTGTTCGATCGAGGAATGAAAGCAAACGACCTAGTGAAAAAAAATTGTCAATACTTACCGAGATTTACTGAAACTAAACTAGTGTTATAAGTGGTTTAAAGAGTTTAAAAATGTAAATAGGAATCTCAAAGATGTCGCATCCTGAAGGCGATAGTGGATTCAGATCCTCGTTAAACAATTGAGTAATAATCATTCAAAATTGGCTGCTCATCGTCTAAAGTTCTGGATCATCTTCGTCGCATAAGAAAATTGTACAAGCAAAGAATTAACAATCCTCATAAATTGACGGAGATGGCGCTCGATCAATGGAATACCAACTGTGCGTCTCTTTTGTCTCGGTATGAAGCCGATCTGTTTTAGCATTAAATTGTAACTGGAGATGAGAAGTGGGTGCTATACAATAATCCTATACGAAAAAAATAATGGCTTTATTCCGGAGAAGTACCTTTTCCGACCCCTCGACCATCACTTACTATAAAGAAGATCCTCGTTTGTGTGTGGTGGGATTTTTCTGAAAGTATAACATAATAAAACAACTCGAATGAATGAAACAAGAGCTCGTAAAAAACGATCTGATTTGGTCAATAGCAAAAAAAGGATCCTTTAACACGATAACGCGATGCCTCACGCTGTAAAAATAACACAGGAAAAAATAAGAGAATTTGGATTAGAACTTTTAACTCATTCACCCTATTCACCGGATCCCACGCCATCGGATTACCACCTTTTTAGATCGTTAGAGCATACATTAAGAGGTAAAAATTTAATGATGTTGGAGGAGTGAAAGCGCACTTTTCGAAGGATTTTTTTAAAAAGGGAATCGAACAAATGCCTTTTCGCTAGAAAAAAAATTTGATTACCCTTTGATCCTCCCAATATAGATCAATAAAAGATTAAAACATATATTTAATTAAAGGAAAAGCGTCTTCAAACAATAAATGTAAGGATTGCGTTTCACCAACTCGCAGAATTTAAGGGGAAAAAATACAAATTAATTTTTCAATATACCGAGAGCTAATTTAATATTTCCGTTTCAAACTAATCTCATTTAACCTCACAAAATTTCGCCGAAAAATGAACCGAGCACAAGGCATAAGTAACTCAAAGCACAATTGTAAAGTCGAAAGTTCGGCGAGCGCTTGCCCCCGCGGCTGACGTCCAATCAGAGACGGCCTACTTTAAATGCCTACACAATTACTTCACACTCGTCTGTTCGAAAAGTTAGCCGAAAATGAAAATATAGTGAAACTGAAACGTTCTTTCGTATCGCGAACCCGATCTAAATACACTTGGTTTTGTCTTATTTAGCTTCGGAATGGAGCACCAAGATAACAACTTAGTTTCGGGGCGAGAAACGAAAGTCTCAACTTTCAGCAGAGTTCGTATTTATCTTTACGCCCGAGTGTTTCGCTTTAAAATATTCATTCCTCAGACTCCTACCCATTTACTCTAACCTACCCCTAACTCCTGCACTCATAAGCCTCATTTTTTTAATATATAAAAAATAACTCTCATTTATAATATTAAAAAATATAATATCATCAAATTTAATTAATATATATTTTTAATTAATTTTTAATCATATATTGTCCAACGTCCAGACAGATCCTTGAATGTGACTCGCTTCTGATTGCTTCTGATTAAATTAGCAGGAACAAACATCTCAATATTAAGAGCACACAATAGCCGCTCTAATAATGAACGCGCTGATGCTCAGTATGGATAATATATAGGGTGATTCTAATCTATATTAAATCTATTTTAGGTCATCACCGGAGAAAAAGTCATAAAAAATGATTTACATGTTAATTTAGCGAGAATCCATAGGCTATATTCGGAAAAACTCGATGGTATCGACATATTGGAATTCAATAAATCGTTAGTTAGGAGAGATGGCGATTATATCATCCATGGACCCAAAATAATCGAAGCTGATGTTGAAGTCGAAAATTTAATGGTAAATAATAATTTTTCACTAATTTTAAACGCAATTTTCATTGAATTTTCCGCTAAGTTATGAAGCGATCTTACGTTATTTTAAATGTTCTTACCAGATGTAAAAAAGAAGCATTTGCAGTGTTTTTTTTATAAAGACGTCTTAATGATTTAAAAATACAAAAAAATATTTTTTTTTTTTTATATATTATATTTGACGATTACCGTAAACAAAATAAAGAATAATTGCTAGAACTTGGCTGACCTTTGTCAACTGTAGAATATTATCCGTTACAATATTACACAACAGGCACGAACATGAAACACACATGTAACATATATATAAAAAACATGAAAAACATAAAAATCGCCGGAGGATTAACCTATCCGGGTACTATCTTAGCTCAGTCATAATTAACTTACATTATCAAACTGATATATGTTACTTACAAGCCATTGCTTACATATTCAACGAAGAATAGATGGCATTAAATTAATTAATTCCAATACGTCAAACTATCTACATACATATTTTTTATACAACCTGCGAAGATAGTGGGTCTCTTCCTCTTACATATCCAGTGGCCTGTATCATAAAGAATTACCTGAATTTATTTATCTAAATTTTTGTCAAAGGATTAATCTATCTGAGTACTAGCTTGGCTAGCTCGGATACTAGATAAGTATTAGTGGCGATTAACATACATTATCATAGTAATTAATATGTTACCTACAAACCATGGCACTGGTTATGAAAGACATTAAACACTTGAAAGACATAAAATACATGAGTTACATGCAGGACTGTGGAGTCGGAGTCGAAGTCGGAGTCGCGGTGTTTGGGCAGAAGTCGGAGTCGGAGTAGGAGTCGTGAAAAACAAGCGACTCCGACTCCTTTTTTGTTAAAATTTAAGATACATTTTTTTTTATAATAATTATTATAATGAATGTGTATTCATTATAATAATTAGTATGAATGAAGATTCTAAATAATATGTATCTGTTATATTTCCTTTCATTGGAATCAATAAACCCAGTTCTTCAGTTATATTAAAATTTTAATCGATTCCTCTCACAAATATTGCTAGTTGAGATTTTTCTTAAGAAAATCTTTTGAAAAATCACAATCTCAAAATCACCTTTGACAAACTAGACCAGTTTCCACTCCGTAAATCCATCATTAGCCACAAGCAGCAAGATTGAATGGAAAAGAGTGATTAAAAACGATTCGTTTACCTGAAAATATTTATTTATTTAAGAGACTCATCTCCCGCTCATCTTTAGAATTTTTATAAAACCTTTAAATGGGTGAATGACGTTTTGGAATTTTTCTAACATGCCATTGATCCTAAATCATATATTATATGATTATTTAAATACATATTTAATTTATTTTTCATAGATTTCAGATGGTATAATTCACGGTGTTCCTATATCCGATATAGTAATAAAAGGCGACGAGAGGATCATCCAAGAGGTTAAATTTGAATCAATATCCATCGACGGCAATCTGAATGTTGATAACATCAACGATGACAATATAGACGATTTTTTTGAAGATGTAATCAAATTGCGAGGGCCCGAACAACATGTTTATGAAAATGTCGTGTTTGAAGCTTTAGACATAGGTAATTCGTTTTATATACGAAAATTTATTCCTACGACTATTAAATATTAATGCAAACACAGAACGATGTATCTCATGTCGCAATTTTATTAAATTCTATATATGGAGACACGTGCGATTATTGAATAAAAAATATATAACATTCGCGACTCCATCGGCATGCAATCGCGGATTCGGATCTGTTTTTCATTATGTTTTCATTTAAAAAGCGAATGTCCGGCATCTGGATTTCCCGTCAAATTGACAAGGTCAACGTTTCGCTTTTTTTTTTTTCAATTTTCCAGACGAATGCAGAGTGGATTCAATCAACTACGTTCCGTTCGAAGAGTTGGTTGTCGATGCCGGGCACGAGCCGATCCACGTGCACGGGGACAAAGTGTTCGTGCAGCACGTGGACGTGCTCGGCCCAGCACGTGTCCAAGTAATAAATGGACACGACGTGCAGAAAACTTTCGCCGAGACCGTCTTCGCCGACAGCGACGTCGACCTGCTCGCCAATCTGGTGATTTTCAGAAACCAGTTCACATCTAAAATATGCTTCTGTCATTGAATAACATGCGATACGTTTATATGTTTGTTTCAGACATTTACAGCACCGGTGACGTTCCATGGCAACGTACAGCCATCGGGGCTTGTCAATAAAATAAAACTGAGAGACGCCATGGATCGGGGTATATATTCGCTGGAACAATCGAAAAGGGAAAGCGATTTGATAGTGCAAACGATAAAGTACAATCTGGACCAATTGTCCGAGGCAGTTAAGGGTAAATTCTGAAAAACTCATATATAATAATAAGATAAAAAATCATAAGTATTAAAATTTGCCATATTATTTATCCGCGGAATATTTCTGATCGTAAGAGTTAAATTATATAATTTTAATAAATAATTTTAAGGCTCTACGTTATTAAAACTTATTTTTAAAAATCGTTAAAAAGACATTTTCAGCCTTTTCATTTATTTTTACATTTATTATTCATATTTTTTGACAAATATGAAGAAGAAAATGTCAATTTTTGAAAAAATATTTCAGTTTTAAATAGAAAAAGCTAGATAAAAAATTATTCAACTTTATTTTCAGTTTAGCAATGGTTTTAGAATTTTTCCCAAGATCCACCGAATTAATTCCGAAGTCGCATAAAATTATTATTAACTTTACATCTCAAATTATCAAAGGATTATTAAATATTTTCCCAATCGTCACATATTTTTGAGTAGCGATTTATTTAATTAAATAATATTTGTTTATGGGAAAAAGAAAATTAAAGTGTAAAAGTAAATCAGATCCTTTAATTAAAATATAAATAAAATCATGCTACAAACAGACGCCCCAAAAACCACAGATATATCGTATATAGGTCAAAATTAAATAAAAATAACATAGTATTCTTTCCGACACATTAACATATGCAATTATCAGATTATTATTATATAAGATTTATTATCCACTTAAATAGAAAGATTTAAACATTAGAAAAAGGTTTCAGAAAAATCGTTTAGTTTTTTATAACTAATATATCGTACAAGGAAAAAATGGATCATTAAGATCTTTAATTCGTCATCTTTTATGCAGAAAAAAACAGGAAAGACCTAATATTAAAACGCAACGATAAAAGGATTGTAGAATATAGCCTATGATTAGAAACTTAGCATCCATGACTATGAATGCGTTAATAAAAATCAAAAAACTAAAATATTAGATCGTAATAAAATAAGGAATTACATTTTTTTAAATCAAATTTTAAATATCTTAAAAAAAATACCTAAAGGATAATATTTTCTTTGAATACGATCGTATTTTCTAGCATTCCAATCCAAGACAATTATAAAAAAAACATATTATTTTGTTTACATCTCTTAGAAGTAGCTTAAAATATTTTTTCAAGATCAAATATTAATTAGGCAATTTAAAATTATTATGATCTTGAAAATTAAAAAAAAATTGTATCTACAAAATACTGAGGCATTAATAGTAAAGAGGGCATATAATTTTTTTCGTTAAATAATTGCTTAAATACGGATTGCGATCTAAAAGATGGGATCAGAAAAATAATGATAGCTAGAATTTTACTTCCATTTTCCTACATTATTCGATATTTTAAAATCGTTTGACAGTCAGAAAAATTTAAATAAATATTCAAGAAGTAAGTCTTAAACTATATCTAATAGCATAGAGAACAATATCAATGAAGAGTTATTTAAATTATTTAATTTTATATTTATTTCTTTAATATGTGTATATTTAACATTTTTAGAAGTAATAAATTCTTATATAAATCTTGTAAAATGGCATATAATTCATAAGCAATGTATCATAAAAAAATGTGGAAAGTTTTTCCGTAGCAAAGAAATGTAAAAAACACGCTTTATCGTAAGGAAATTAAAGTAAAAGTCTGATAAATCATTCTAGAACAATCCCGTACATTTTTATAATAGAAAACTTTTGCATATGCAATTCTGATATTACTATGTTATTAAAAATTAATTTAATTTTTTTTAACATAGTCATATCAGAATTATTTTTTTTGTTTAAATTACAATGAAAATACCCCAATTTATTTACTAAGGCTTCTAAATCTCCAAATAAATTTATAACGTTATTACGGTTAAAAATACTAATAATAACATTTTTTTTCAGACATATCAATCGATTTATTATACGTGGAAGAGATCAATGTCGTAGATTTAAAATTGCACGAATTTCGCAAATCATACATTCAAAATTATGCTGATATATCCGAATTGGATATACACGGTTACAATACAGGAGATTTATGCAATATGCCATCGTATTGTTTGTGTCCTGAGCATTACAAGGTAAAAATATTATATTTGATCCCCGAAAAAAGGATCAAGCAAATCCATTTTATCCCGAGTTTGATGTATTAAATTTTTTCCAACAAAAATATATATTTTTCCCTCCATTTCTATTAAGAAAAAAGTATCTATTTTAGAGTGCAACAGGAGTTTGTGGCAAAAATAAAGTTTAACAACGCGAAGTTTTAAAGCAACTGTTATATATGGTAGACTACAATAAAAATTGTGAACTTTTCCATGTAATATAAAATTTAATCCACAGGTCACAGTACTGCAAGACGGTTCAACGTACATCGACACAAAGACACAAGCACCAAATCGTATATTTAGATTGTTAACATCAATCGATATTATTACTACAACGATCAGTCTCAGTATAGATTGCAGGTAATTAAATAATTCAATAACAAAATTAATTTATTCGATAAGAAAATAATATTTTATTATTAGTGTTTCAGCAAATACTGAATATACAATTATTTCATGGAAAAATGAGGAAGGCATCGAAGAATCCATCACCGATTTGAACAAATACATCACTGGATACATTTCAGATATCAAATCATTTATTAATAACGATCAATATTATATAATCATAAGTCAATACTATGATCGAAACATGGATTCGTATAATATCGATACTTTAGTATTGAGATTAGATATCAGATACGTGAGTTATTTTTTAAAATATAAATATTTATATCTATCAAGAAAATCGTAAAAATTGAACGATTCGCTTATATAGTGCCGCCATATAACTTTGGCCATAAAGCTCTATTTTATGAGCTTTTCGAAAAATGGGTCATCACTTGAATCAATGAAAATTTACGCGAAAAAATTTATATTTTAAAGAAAGAATTTCAATAACAGTCGATCCGCAATGAAAACATTCACATGTGGCTCTCGAAATAAAAAGTTTTTCCTGTGAAAACTTCGACAGAGTGGCTTAATCGAGGTGCAGACAATATTGTGGAATTTCGCCATACTCAAATTTCTTTTTATATTTTCCCGTCTTGATCTTCGTATGCCACTCGAATCCGCAAAGAGGATTTTTTTGAATCCGAAACTTTGCTCTGATTGCCGGTGTAATTGAATTTTTTCATATACTTCAATGAAAAACTAGAACATATTTTCATATACGAGGTGTGTTGAATTTTGCGAATATAATATATGCAATAAAACTATTTTTATTTAGATATAGCAAACAATATCCGATTGTTTCATATTACCACTTAAAAGTATTATAAAGCTCAGTTTGCTTGAGTATCCTTCTTTCAAAAGAAATTCTTTGGAATCTGTTTCACAAAGTAGACGCGATACAAGATACTATTAAACTGTTTAGAATATTCTTTGAATTTATTGCATTAAAAGCTCTTTGTGCACTGAGTAGCGTATCAAATCGTTTTATTATTATTATGCGTCGTAATAAATTATTAAACATATATAATGATGAGAAAAAAAGCTAATACTTAATTCTCTACGAATATTTAGTATATAGGACGCAATGGAAATTTAATTTGTAATTTTTCATGACAAAGTGCATAATTTCATTTATTAGGTTGTTTTTAACACATAACAATTTATTACTATCAGATATTTATAATAAGCCAAATCATTTTTTTGTGGATGTTTAGACGTTTAGAAGCTCAGATCATATTATTTTGACATTATCCTTCTTTAATGGTCAATTATGATTTGATTTTCGATTAGTTTATATGTATTTTTCTTGCTATTGGTTGATGATGATCCATAAAATCATATTTCATATAAAAGGATTTGTACCGGAAAAGTATCTTTTTCAAAATCACAGAATTTCATACGAATTTTATCAAAAAACTAAGCAAACGACTGCAATAAAAAAATGTAATATTGACTTTTGGTTCAAGCAGAATTTTGTAGAAAAAAATTCGACTTATAAATTAATCTCGATGTGATAGGGTAGTGAAAACGGAAAATATGGTGTTACGGAGATTGAAATAAAAGCAAATTTGATCAAATCGAATTCTAAGTTTAATATTTTTTTGACATCTAGTGATTGAGGTTGAAGTGGGTAATATATTCTAACCAATGTCGCAAAAACAATGGTTTTCTAAAAGGCAAGTACCACTGTCAACGCTGAAACTAAACCAAACCCTCAAAAAGGACCTTTTGTTTGTGTAGTGGGATTGTTAAGGAACTCATTTATCGTAGGCGTATTGTAAAGCCCTAACATCATCCAACATCCTTCTCTATTTTATCAGGTCTGCCGCCACGTCGCTCCATCTTCCGATAAGTTTCAATGATGTAGTATCCCTCTGTACACAGTCCTCAGCCCTGGTCTTCCTTTCTTTCGGCCTTCTTGGCGGCTGACTTGCTAGGTCCACCAGAGTCTGGCTACTCTGGTCACAGCCGTGACCAGTATATCCTTGTATAGTCGGTACAGCTCCTTGTTGCTTTGGATACCCCATTCCCTGTCGTCGAATACGGCTCCAAATATTCGCCTAAGAATCCTCCTCATCTTATTTTGACAAAGCCCAACATTTAGATCCGTAGGACAATCATACGGACCCCACTAAGCCTGGACAGGTCATGTCATGGTCAAGGAAACTCGACCGTAGATGCTCTTAAAATTCAAAGTAGCACCGGTTTGCCAGCATGGTCCTTCTTCGTACTACAAAATTGGTTTTGACAGCCTGTAGAAACTCTGCTCTTCGACGCTTAGGGGTTCAAGAACTCGTCCTTGGCATTTGTGCATGTATTTTATCTCGTTGATATTTAGTCCTATGCCAATTGCCGCTCTCATTATTCGTTGGAATGTATCCTTGAGAGCTGCACGAGATCTGGCAACAATGTCTATGTCGTCTAATTGTGAAGGAATTATTTAGTATATTTTTTTTAAATCATGCTAATTAATAACTTAAGAGAAGAAAATCTTAGAAAAAGTCTTAAAAAAAAGAAAACATGAGAGTTCATACAGCTAAAATTACTTGAGATAAAAAAATGGATCATATTCATCCGATTTTTCTTCATCAGATTGCTAAAATTTATTTGTTAACACTATATTTTAATACTGTACATATCCAAATTAAAATAATATTTTTGATTCAGAGGGAGATTTTTAGCTAGCTAGGTCTAAAACTAACATTTACTTATATAACCCTAACTTTTTTTAATTTTAATCTTAATTCTTTTTTCTTTTGATATAAGCTCATAGCTTAATATAAAAATATTTATTTATCAACTTTTCGTCCTAAAAGTTGTTAAATTTGTCAAACCCAATTTTCTAATTATAAAAGCACTTCTGAACCTTAATTTTCAGTATAATATTCACACTCCTCAACCTTACTGTCATTAATATTCACTATGTGTAAAAACCTCGGCTTCTAAAGGTATTTAATCCTTTTCACTCTGTCTACTTTTAGTCGAATCTATGAGTCGCTCTCATAATATATATTTTTTTGATTTATTAAAAGAGATATTCATTGATAAAATAAAAAAAATAAGCATCAATAGGAATTGATCTAATTTCCGATTCAATAAAATACAGTATTTTTTATTAATTAAATAAAAAAACTCAGTTGAAACTGTTTGCTGAAAAATCTGGCGAAATGGTTAAGTGACATAGGCCATGTCTGTCGAATACAGAAGCTGACACAACGTTTTGTTTTTAGCCAAAAAAATTCCAGTACTACTAGTAAAACAAATTAAACATTTTTGACAGCAAACACTTAAATAAGTATTCAATATGGCTACCAATGTCAATATATGTCTGAAACAATTTATACAGCATGCTAAATTTAAAAAAAAACGCATATTTTGTTGATCAAACCATGTTTGTTATTGATTTTAGATATAAATATCTTTATATAAAAAAAAATATGCAAGTCACAAGCTTCTCGCATATCCTTTCAAAACATCTGTGTTACTTTCTTTGCATTATTTATTTTTTAAAACACCCTGTATGGCACAAATGAAATTTCGCCCTTGCCGCTATATTGTCTATATAAAAAAGCGTGATTTAATAAGTCGTGCAGCATCCCTTACCCACCTATTCCTCCTTATATCCTCAAGCAAATACGCTTTAACCCACAAATAAGATTTTTTTTATAAGAAATATTCGTTTACGAGGAGGAAATACTGCCGAAATACATTACGGCCGAGACGTTTGCGTAATTCGAGCCGGTCCGTAGGTCCCGGCTAGGGCCCCATAACTTTGGTTTTAACCCGGTGACCCCGTCGCCTTGTACAATCAAAGCCTCCTCCAGATGTCTCTGCGTGTGACACAGCTTTAAATATCTCTATGGGGGGAAGCACAAGACATCAAAGGGAGAGAGAGAGAGTCTTCGCGTGCTGGAACTCAAAGAGGGACTTGCTCAAAGGGTAGTGACCTGCGCCTGGCACACACATGCTCTGAAAGACTGAAAACTTTGATATCTTGATATCAAAACGCTCGAAAAGAATAAGACACACTTGACTATAGCAGATTCCTAATATTAGTCCGAGTAACTAACTTTTTATACAACGTATCAGCTTTTTCCTCAAATTATTACTATATTATATTATTTCCGAGGAAGATCTTATTTATTTTTTTTATATATGATCGTAATGGATTTATATCAAGGTTATTATCATATTTTATAAAATTGCAACCTACTTGCCATTAATCTCTCTTTAACTATTCTATTAGGGAACATTATCGGCGATTATCTTGTGATATACGTATAATTATTATGTCATAATTATAATAAATATTTATTTCCCTTTTATAATGTACTATCGAACCAAGTAACATACTAAAAATGTGGTCTAATCATTTTTTAGACACGTTCCTTAGCATAATATGTAAATAATGGTTAGGTCATATTTGTAATAGCAAAGTAGTAGAGGATGTTTTTAAACAATATTAATTTTCCTAACTTTTATAAATGTAATAAAAATGCTAGCATTTCCAATAAAAGCATTAGAATTAAATTTATTTTGAAACACAATGAATTTATAAGAAAAAAATTTTATAATATTCTTAGATTTTCCTCTCTTTTTTTGTTACTTAGTTTTTTAATTTTCCTTAGCGATTGGCGACTTAAGACTTAATCACTTGTCCCTGATGTTGATATTGGTTAGCATATTAGATCAGTGATTCTTAACCTTGTTGAAAGTACTGAACCCCACCAGTTTCATATGGGCGTTCACCGAACCCTTATATCATACGTCGTATCATTTTTCATAATATCGCACAATAAATCGGGTGTGTGTTTTGACCTTCGCCGAACCCGGGAGACTGACTCACCGAACAAGTAGGGTTCGATCGAACGCAAGTTAAGAACCACTGTATTAGATCCTCCCTTTATATTTTTAAAAAGGTTTCACGTGTTTTTGAAATGTGATGTTGGAAAAAATCTGAAAATAACTTTTAATTAAAAATAACAGCAATATGATGCCTCAGGATTTATATTTTTTAGACATAGCCCTCTGAAAAGTCTATCTACTTCCGAAAATGAGAGAAAAACCTGAAGTTACACTAAAAATTGCCTTGCAAAAGTTAGTCGCAAAATCGTAAAGAGTGCTGGGACACAATATTTTTATTATTATATATATCATCCTATAAATAATACGGTTATTTATCCCTATTTTAATTTTTTAAATAAATTAATTATCACTAAAAAAAACATTCTGTACATTTTTAAAAAACAACGGTAAAAGGTGTTTGGTTTTGTATATTAAAAAAAAAATTTCCAAACCTACCGATCCATTAGTTTGAAAATTGTAACCTAGCTTCTTTACAGTTATTTATGGCTTTATAAATCAGATCAGTATATCCCAAACTGTGGTGAGTGCTGTATTTATTATATAAAAAAATGGCGTTTGTGATAGCGGACAATAATGAGTTTAGATAAAAAAAAAATAAAGTAAAAGTCATATTTTAAAAAGCAGAATTCATATTTTCTTTATAAATAATTTTGATGACTGGGGAATAAATGATAATCAGATAGGACAATGTCCGGGAAATATTGACAGTGAGGCATCCTTTCCTATTCAAATTGCTCTGGAATTTGTTATGTTATACTTATGACCCACTGTCGTCCTAAAACCAAAGATAGTCGCCTTACTTTTAGCGCTGACTTAATCCACTCAAGCTTCTCGCAGTAAATCTACTTTGTTGTTGTTTGTTTTTGGTTTGAAAGTTTAATGTGGACTAAACCATCCATATCCCAATAAATAAATAACAACACATTGCGTGGGCGAAGACGATCTTTAGACTGGGGTAGGGGTGTTTCTTATTTTGCTATCCACTTGATATTTTTATATAGAACCCATTTCTTACTTTTTGTTCTAAAGAAAGGTTCATTTCTGAGAAGTAGGTGCAGAGAGCACACATTCACTTCCCGCACGCGATCTTTTGATCCGCGGAAATTTTGTGAGGAATCCATTGACCCAATTTTCAAACTTTTCTAATGGCACGCAGGTGTAAATGAATGGTTGAATGACCAAATCCAAGCTTCTCTGCTAGATCCTTAACCTAGCTGTGCCAATGGAGTAAATCGGGTACCCCAAGTTTTTGATTCTGCTCAAATAACTCATTTAATGTAAATCCTACGTATCGCAAATGTCTTGTATTTGTCTAAAATAATCTAAAGAATAAATATCATAAATAATAATTGTCCTTTATTATCGGCAATTCAGAAAAAAATAAAAACAATCATATTCGCTGATATTTTCATGTTCGCGATACTTTTTCTCGTTTCGGATTCGGTACGATTTACCGAGTGCGAGTGAAACGTGCTAATGACACGTGCTGCAAGAGCTCAGTCTGCGGCGAGACATCGCCGAAAGCATTGTCATTTACGCGCCATATTAATAAGTTAAAAAACAAGCAGCTAGCATTTAAGAAAATGATTTTCTGAATGTAAATGTAAAGCTAAAACTTGGTAAAATTTTATTTTAGCCAAGCAAAAAGTACTCGAAAGGTTTTTAGACCTGATTTTAAAAAACCCTGTGTTTTTTTTAAGTAATCTTGGTGTGTTAGTACACTCGTCCCTGACGTATCATGACGTTGGTAGTCATATTAGATTGTCAAAACCGTGATTTGGTGTGCTTGGTGACTTTTTGAATGTGATAAAAATGGAAAAAGTATTTATAATTGATCAAAAACTACGAGTTTAAAATTGAAAAGATATTTTTCTTGAACGAGAATAAAATAAGGGTGGGTTCAAATGTGGAACGTCGGAGAGGGCGAAGAAAATAGTGCAATTTATGGAAATCATTCCCCCGAATATGTTTCTAGAAGGATTTCGCTTCTCAAACTATTTGCTATATTGCTAGTCTGAAAATGGGGCACTACTTTTGGGATTAATTGAGTCGAATGACTCGATCGACAAGTGTCATAGATTAAGAAAGGCGTAACTCCCACCACTGCCTCCCAGAATCTATATAGATTTGTCCCAGAATTTAGAGAATAGTAATTGTACCGATGGGGTATATTAGGTACTTCAAATTTTTGATTTTTCTCAAATAACTCTTTTAATATAAATCCTACATGTCACAACTTTATGTATTTGTCTAAAAAGGAATAAATATTATAAAAAAATATTGACCGTTATTGTTTGCAATTGCGAAAATAATAAAAAACAACACAGTTCGATGTTGTTGCAACGAGCGCAATGTTTTTTTCGCTCGTAGCCGATACGATGTGCCAAGTGCGAGTGAAACGCGCGAGTGACACGTGCTGCGAGTCACATACGCGTCGTATTGATTAGTTGAAAAATCTAAAATATCTATCAAATTATGAAGCATATCATGAACAACTATTTTTATTCTCAGAGTTATCCATTTTAAAAAAAATGTCAATATATTGAATGAAGAATTTATCAATATCTTGACATGAAATGCTTGGGGTATCTGAGATACCCCCTTCAGAAGACGCAATTATTTTATTTATGATGAGATTTTGTTCCATCAGGCTTTACAAAACGTTCTTGTCCGACTCTACATATTTTATATTATAAGATTCGTCTTCCATTCTATATTCCTTGAATTGGCAACTTCTGAAACCATTAATTCTACGGTAGACAATAGGCGATTGTCTGGTTTTTAAATACTACATTAATTCTACTTGCAATTCATAAAACTTATAAAGCAAAATTTAAAATTCCACTGCACTCTTCAAAACTTGCACTAAGAAACATAACTGAGTAACATTACTGCCTGTTTCTATAGAAAGTTAATACAGAAAGTTTATCCCGCCCTCATTCTACTTTCAGCTCATGCAATTGAGAGAACAACATTATTATTGAAATGACTTAATGCATAATGACTGCTTTTTCGATTATAAAGTAATCTTATAGTAATGATTCATCAAATGAGATCATTGACACATTACAGTCCGTGCACGCGTTTTCGCGGGCTAGCGAACTCCGGGGTTCAGTTCAGTCCGTTCACGCGTTTACGCGTGATAAATACAAGACAAATATACTATTAAAAAAAACATCTAGCAGTTAAAAGATAAATAAATCTCACGCGCGGGTAGGTGACTTATATATTTAGTATCGTAAAATATCGTGTTAAATTCAGTATATTCCATAGATTTAATATAATATTTATATAATGTGTCTTGTTAATATATCCCGTGCATATTTAGTAGAACTTTGTCGAAAGTTAACCTATCTAAATCACCGCTTTACCCTTACTATCAGCCGCTTTATCCGCGATTATTGAAAATATTCTTCGGATAGACAAGACGTGAACCGGTGCAACTTTGACTGATCGATGCACAGTGGGCCGATGCAGTTTCGATGCTCGTAACTAATTATTAGTTTGAAGTCTATACAAATTATTATTTCGAGCTTGTTCCTTGAGCATGGAGCCTCAACATACACGCGAAACTTGCTAACAACGGGCTTTGCGGTGGGGTGGGAGGATACACGGAGGGGTTGGCGAACTTCGAGTATGCTGGCTGCACCAGTCAAAATCTGCATGCACGTAAAATTGCACGTTCCGACCGAGTGCTAACTTTTGTCGCGGAAACTTTTTCAGCGAAAATTCGCCTCCTCGCCAATAAAAGTCCAACTTTTACAAATACGTAATTCTTATTTTATCCCGCTCATATTTTATCATATTTTTTTTTCGTCGTCCCATACATCTTCTTGTATACTACTATTTTCAATACGTGCATAAAGAATTTTCGTATGCGTCCTGGAACTTGTGCAATATTTTATTTATCGCATGGAAAAGTTATTTAATAATGGCAAAAAATAATAATTGTACGAATTTGCTGCCAAAAAAATATATAATATAATTTATAATTATAAAGTATTACTTAAATCGCAGCTTCATCATAGCTGAAAACAATTAGAATAATAAGTTTTTAAAAAAGTAGAGGTAACACATTGCCTACGGGGCAAATCGCGGCCAAACTTGCGCTGAGGCGAGGCCCATTCGCCCAAAATTTGGTGAAACGTCGCTTTTTACAAAAAAATCATAACTCTTTTATTAATCACGATATTCAACCGAAAATTGAATTACTTGAACTTCAACATTTACTGAATAGTTAATGCGAAAAAAATAATTTATATCTTATAGCAGGGGTCACCAAACTGTAGAAACGGGCCGAATTGAAATTTTTTTATAAAACATGGTTTGTACATGGCCTTTTGAATGTTGAATTTTGAATATTTATATATGAGGCTTATGTATAAAATTTCAAGGTCATTAGCTGTTGAGTCTCTGGGATAGGCCATATTTTTTATTATCCACAACAGTTGTTTTTATTGCTCTAAATGTTGTGGAACGTCATAAATAAAACAGAACAATTACGATAAGACATCAGTAAGAATGTTCACGATAAAAAAAAAGATTATAACACTAAAAAATAAATAAATTCATAAACGGTGTTTATTTTGCAGTATATATTAAACATTATAACGGACAAAAATCGGCAATTTCTAAACACACTCTTGTCAAAGACGGCGATCAAACGCGTAGTGTCGCTTAGCGTGTGATATGCGCGCCCCGGACATATACAAAGACGCTTTTGACGTGGAATCCACGTCCCCCGTAGGCAATGAGTTAATAACAATTAATTAAATAAAACTCTAATAGAGAGTTTTCTGAGAGTTTAGTGATTTTTATTTTTATATAATATGAAAATAAAAACTACTATTATTTTAATTATTATTTAAAATCATAAATTTTTAATAAACACGTTTATTAAAAATTGTTCAAAACAATTTTAAAAATTAGAAATATGTTATAAAAGTACAATATATCTAATCCAAAAACTATAGAATGATCGAAATTCGAAACATCGAAAATTATATTCTGCTTTATCAGAGCTTTAATAAACCCTAGTAAAGCCACTAAAGCTATAATTAAAATTATGGTCAAATGCTAAGAGTCATTAGAAATCTCAGAGATATGTCTAGATTAATACAATCCTTAATACTCAATTATGATATAAATAAATCTGTGCTGAGTATAATCCTTTTAATCAAAAATAAAATATAATCGAAAAAAATATAAACTTCGAACGTGATATGAATTATTTTAAATTGAATATAAAAAAAGTAGATAAGTAAGGACAAGAAATCGCGTATTTTATATACAATACAAAAAAATATTGATATCCTAAAGTATAGTTTCCATCATTGTGTACGTTGTTGGTGCCATCTATCTTTCAGCTTTTCGAACCCCTTTTTTAAAAAAATAGGGAAATATTTCAAATAAAATACTGCTCCAAGTGGTTTTCACCCCTGTTGCATTTATATACACATTTTACTATTATGGACTATTTCATGGGTTTTAAAATGGGAATATTTGTATGAAGTGTAGTCTGGTGAAAATAGATAGTATGGTAGAATCTTCCGGTAGAACTTGGATTTTTCATTCTCTTTTATTTCCCGATGTGCTTTAAATATAAAAGCATTGTAGACAATAAAGATGCGAGTTTCTGCGATAATTCTATATCATCAAATTTGGAGGGTAGTCCTGATTTAGACGCATCCTTCTAATTTCTATCGACTTATTTAGACTTTCAAAACCAAAATTGACATCTTCCATTATGATGACTTGACGCAAGACTTTGTTAATGGACTTAGTGACTTTGCTGAGTGGTGGTAAAATAATAACATACGATATTTGATGTGTCCTTTATCAGTTTCATGTATAAACATTTTACTCTTAGCAATAAAATAAATAAAAGTTAAATAAAATACGCGATTTCTTTTTGGTCCCCTTTTTTATAAGAGAAAAATATTAAGGATTACAATGTCTGATAAATTAAAGTTTGAATAATTGCATTAGAAATGACGATAGACTAGAAATACGACCTATGAGATTTCCTAGAATTTTTTAATTTTATTAAATAATTGGTTGTACTCCTTTACAAAATTTCAGATTTAATTCTCTAGATTTTTCAGGGAATTGCGATGATCTATATCATATTGAGCAAGAAAATTGCATATTGAATATTGTAATTTTTAGTTTGCCGAATAAGCATATTTAATAATGAGAATATATTTACAGGAATCCCATCGAAAGTTATTAGCAAGAAATTTTTGCTAATTCGACCGCAATTTCAAGTGCGCCGGAATTCACTTAAATTAAATAACCATCCCCCCACCCTACTTCTGCGCATATACCTATATACATTTTAATTACGGCCAGGTCCTTAATAATCCTTAATTGCGACATTAAGAAACCTTAAGCTCCGAAATGATCACATACTACAATATAGACGTGTACAAGAGGCCCAGGGGGGGCCTAATACTGATCTCATCGAGATGGTCAAATTTTTGGTACGGCATTTAAGGACAATGGTTTTAAATTTAATTAAACACAATTAGGCATCTGGGGAAGAATGGGTCTATTTTGTAGAGAGGCGGGAAATCGAGTCTAGATTGGATATTTAAGTGCCACTTTGCCTCTTTGACGATAGTTCATTCCGCACTTTGCCATTTATTCCCCGTAGATAGACCATATTGATTTCCGACTGCCACGACTCTACCATATCCTATATTAAACGATTGCATTAAAAAATAATAATTAATTGATACGCACGTGCAATGTTGCCGCAAACGCGATATATTCACGTGGCACGGGCGTTTAATTAAATCAATTAACTTCACCGCCGATATCGCTTCCGCATTTAATTTATTATGTGCCGTATTTAGATTATCCATACATTTTGCTCGATAAATTTAAACTTTATCAAAAGCCTTTTAAAAGTTATCTTGTAAATATTCATGAGTGCCAAAAACACTCCCTAAGGAGTTATGACACAGTTAAGCCGAAATATGTCGGAGAGTTCGGCTCACTCACTCGCCGAAGAACTGAAGGGATACGAGGGTGTGGGGAAGGGATTCTAGTATGAAAAAAAAAACAAATTTTAAGATAATGTATTCCAGCAAACCATAAAGGCCACACCAGGACAGCGGGTGGCCATAAATGAGAATTTAAACAGCGGGTGTGACAATTTTTATACATCGGAAAAACATGACGGAAAATATTTCTTATTTTTGCAATTTTTCCGGATTAAATGTGTGTTGAAAATATTTCGCAACTTAAGAAAATAACTTACTAAGTACGAAACGATGTTGAAAACTTTTCTATACGGCTTACCTGAAGTATACATCGGAAAATTAATTAAAATATTATTGCAAATAAAGCTTATTTAAATTAATTCGAGGAAATAATGAAAAATTTATATATTTTTTCAGAAATCTGTCACATTGATACAACGAATTCCATCTAATGGAGCATGGATCCTTGAGGTTTTTCAACAGTACAACAAACCACCTATTCTAATCATAGGAAATTCATATGATTCAATCAAACGGAGCACTGAAGTTGATTCTTTGATACTCAGATTCAACAACATCACAACACAGGTAATTTATATATTTCTTAATTGATTTGCTTTGAACATATCCTTGCGGTTTTCTAGCATTATTATATTTCACCACTGGTAGCCATGCCTCGGAAAATTAACGGCCCTATTAATCCTGTCATCCGGACCAATAACATTGGCGTAAAAAAATGGCAAAACAGCAAAAATTAAATGAAACTTCCCCCACCATGTCTCGGCGAAGCAGAATTACAAAGCTCGACCGGAAGTGTGACGTCTGAAACTTTGAGGATAGACGACGGAAGTTGCCGTTAGCGGGGAGAGGTTAAGAGAAGGGGGACGAATGACGCCCGGACACGTTCAACATAAATATTTCAATCGCAATCCAAAATTGTTTGCCGAAAGAATTTTCTTTTGGCAAACTTTTTTTTAATAAAATACAGGTGTCTGAAAAACGTGCTGAAAAGAATTATGTCGATACTGGGAAAAAAGAGTTTGGCAGAATTTTATATTAGCATGGTTTTAGGATTCTCCATGATCGATTCGTTGGATCTGACAATTTGTTCTAGTCCTTGAACTTTGCAGTCCTGTGAGCTACTACAGCTCGCGTTTAAAAATAATAGTTTTTGACATCGTCCTTTACAGTTTTGCGTGGATTTATTTAAAACTCAGATTTAATTTTAAAAAAATGCATCTAATTTATGCCGAATAAGTTTTTTTTTTTTAAAAATGCATGATACATGAAATTCATCAAAAAAGTAATGCAATGACTGCGATAAGTGGAAGTAGAATTTATGAGGATAGAAAATTAAGTATTACGGTTTAAAGTTGAAACAAATTCATTAACAGGGTTTGTGAATAAAACAAATCTTTAAGGATCAAAATGTGTCAAGAATTAATAAAGTTAGAGGAAAATTCAACATTTCTTCGACATCTAGTGATAGGGGGTGAGAAGTGGGTTATGTACTCGAACTAATACCGCAAAAACAGTGGCTTTCTAAAGAGCAAGTAACCATTGGCAATACTGAAACTGAACCTTACGATCAAAAGGGTTTATTTGTCTGTATGGTAGGATTTAAAGGTATTATTCATTTAAAAAATCTTAAAGGGACAGTTTCGCTGTGGAGTTGGAGTGATTAAAGAATTAATAACTCGTCAAAAAAGAAGCATGAGTTTTAATTTTGAGAAACATCGCAGTCTAATACAGTGTGACGATCTAGCATTTTTATTATTTAACATATCACTCGAAGGTGTAATAAGAAACTCGTGAAGAAAAGAAGGCGTGGAAACATCAGACATCATTACTAATAAATTGGTGCTGCTTCTTAGTTAGATCGCGGGCGGCTCTCAAGGATGCAAGCCAGCAAATAATCAAAGCCACAATTGGCAAAGTACTGACGATCCACGAGATCAAGACAAAATACATGCCCATATCCTAAGGACAAATCCTTAAACCCCTGAAATTCACATATCTCGGCTCACTTATTACAAATAATAATAAAACCAATTTGGAAGTACAAGTAAGAACCATGCTGGCAACAAAAGCATCTACTATAGAGGTTCTTGTCAAAGAAGATTAAAGACAAGCCCTACGTGACTATCAGATCAGGCCCATCCTGGGCCAGATTTCAGTAAGTCGAACAAATCTCACTGTACCCGGAGGACAGGAAGACCAAATCTGAAATGATTAGACTGTGTACAGAGGAACACTGCATTACTGAAACTTACCGGAAAATGGAGGGACAGTGTAGCAGACCAGATAAAGTGGAGAAGGGTGTTGGATGAGGCCAGGGATCTACAGTAGAGCCGTTATTGTTATATGTTATTTATTTAGATCACTGCAGCATATTATTAATATATCCGACAAAAAAAAATAAAAAAGATAACATCTCGAAATCTACGAATCAAAAGACTATAAGTATATTAAAATTACTAAAAATTTCAAGCTATCGAGGACTCTCCTGTAACGCTCGAAGATCTCCTATAACGCTCCCTGCTATACCACAGTTTTCTATGGTACTATTTCGACAGTCCCTCCTATAGCGCTCCCTTCTGGAACACATACGCATGAGCATTATAAAAATAAAACAATCAAAGAGAATAATGGATTGATTTTATTCAATTTACAAGATTTAATTAAAAAATCCCAGAATTGTGTATCTTGTCTTCATAACGCAGTTCCGATTTTAAAGTTATAGTAGGGCAGAATGTGTACATATTTTTTTATAATATCCGTAATAATTAAACCTAGAGATGCTCTGTATTTTTTTTTACGTTTTTTAATGCCATTTCAGTTTCCAATCGTAGGCGTCGTCTGTTTTCTGTAAATAGTCCTTCGACTTTGGAGCTCGTTCAGTTGCTAATGTTCCACAACCACTAGAACAGTGGTTCTTAACTTGGGTTAAATCGAACCCCAGGGGTTCGGTTAGTCAGTTTCCCGGGTTCGGCGGAGGACAAAACACCCACCCGACTTATTTTACGATATTATGAAAAATGATACGACGTATGATATAACGGTTCAGTGAACGCCCATATGAAACTGGTGGGTTTCAGTACCTCCAACAAGGTTAAGAACCACTGCACTAGAATCTCTTTCCATTCATCTACGGTTTGCTTTCTATAAGTGATAGAAAAGTTATTCAACAGTTATTACGATGAATGGATGGCATCATAGAAAAATTCCAAAGCGACAATTATCCATATAAAGATTCGATAAAGATTCAAAAGTCTATCACACTTATTATATATTCCCCCCAGTGTCAAACCACGATACTGATTAATTTGAATATTGTTTCAGTTAAAAGCTTAAATTTGTTGGTTTTGATATATATAAGCTGTAGAACTAATTTGTTTATTAAATTCTCTGTCCTTCGACTTTCTTTATTACCACTATTTTAAACGCTTCTAATATAGAGATTTCTAAGCTAGAAACATTAATCTATTAGCTAACAGAAGATCTAATTCTTTTACGCGTAAAGACACAGAAACTATTGATAATATGATATTAAGTATAAAAAGAAAACTAGATACCTCAAGTCACAAATCTTAGTAATGAGCGTGAGGTAAGGTAGCATAGTCATGACAGTCTGCTTCAACTTACACCTAAAGGTGCGTTTCCGAACCATCGCCTCGATAACGCGAGCAGCGACGGCACTTGTAGCTACCTACATTACGTCTATGCCTTGCCTTGCTTAGAAATTTCTTGCCTAGACAACAATACTGAGCAGAATGAATGAAAATACTACGCAGACCGTGATTAGAATCGCGAGGACAAGTGGTTTTGAAAATGTCGAAGACTTATGGGCTCGAGACAAATTAACCACTTCATGAGCAAATTATTTTTGCAAAAACATTCCAAAAAAATGGATTTCGTCGTTTTAATTCCAGCTATTAAGGCAATTATTAACATTTTAACATCCGCTTACGCCACGTTGGCGTCCTGTTTCAGCCAACTGTTATCTACCGCATACGCCACGTTGGCGTCCTCGGCTATACGCAACTTTGCTTAAAACCGAACCATATAATATTTACGCTTCCGGAATTCCATGCATGATAGCAGCACAGGGAAAGTCAGCCCATCATAGTTGTTTTTTTTTCTCTTTCTAAATCGCTGCTTTTTACAAAATTCCTTGTCAACCAAAGAGCATTGACAATATTAGAATTTTGTAGAAAACAGCGATTTACAGGAAACGTTATAGGAGGGTTGTTTCGTATGTATATATTTACATACGAAATATCGATTCATGATAGAAATTTAAAAAAATCATTGTTTTCGGCAGATGTCATCCACTAACGGCGGTGGCAAATCATCCTCAGACGCGGGGTCAATTTCCTAAAAATGCACTCAACAAGAGATTTCGTAAATTGAGCATAACTTTAAAACCAATCTACCAATTTTGATAAAAATTTAAATATAAATTCCCAACAATATTCCAAATTTTAGACAGAGTTTAGTCAATCTTTTTATGCGCTAAAATTTAAAAAGGCTTAAAAATTAACATTTAGAAAGAAATAAATTCCCAAAATATCTACGCATACTTTAGATTATAAAACAATGAGAATCTCAAAATATTAACATTTTATGGCCAGGGTTTCCAACATTTTTTAGATTTTTTTTCTTTTTGTATTCGAGGAAGCGGTTAAAGGAATATTTTTGTTCCCGAATAGCGAAGTGTGGTAAAGCAATGTCAGTTAGTCGCAATGTACACTGATATACTGGTGTTTTGTCTGTTTTCGGTCAGGCGATTTTGTTTTTTTCATACTTATTTTGTTTGTTTATAATAATTTAATATTTAAAATAAAATAATTATATATAATATTAGAGAGGATGATCGCTCTCAAACATTATCTTTACAATTCATCTTCAAAAATCATATAGAGAAGATGATAGATAGAGAAGATCATGCAATCAAATAGAGAAGAATGCTGAGACACTAAATTTATTAAGTTTTCAACTTCCTCATCCTTAAAAAGTGCCATTATTTATGACTGCGGCAGCACTACTGTGTCAAACACAGTAGTGAAGTCAAAATTGACAGCGCACTGCCGCGGCAACTAAAATCACGAACTGCGTAGTAATGTGAGGCAATCGGTTTCCTTCTGCTGAGTATTGTTGTCTACGGGCAAGGCATAGTGCAATGTAGGTAGCAATCATATGCCGTCGCTCATCGCGTTTTCGAGGCGATGGTTCGGAAACGCACCTTAAAAGATTAAAACTGATGACCAACAACCGTCTTTGTTTTCACACTGTTTCTTCCTTAAGGATTTTATTAAGCATCTTAATAAATACGTGCTTTCTTCTTGTGATTTTCCGTGACGTTTAAAGTTTCCATTTTTGTTCAGGCCCTTAAAAACTTTTATTTCAGTTCGACTCAAAGAACCCTCAAAAAAATCGTATTCATATTCTAATTATCCAATAGATAAGTTATGCAAAACCGTCACCACTTTCCATAATGACACCGATCCTTTCGTTTATAACGAAAAATCATTAAACGAGATTTAACACGCTAACGACCCCCAGTCACACACATACACACATACGCCTCGTGATATCAGAAATTAGAAAACGTGTATATCCGTACGTGACATGCGAACGCATCGATCAATGTATCGCTGTGACATAATGATTGATGTCATTAGTAAATGATTAGTTTGCTTCGTGAAAATAATTACAATGGTCGCAATTTTTTTGTGTTTGTTTGTTTCAGTTCGATACGTTGCAGCGGCTGAAAACAATCGGTTCCAGATCGTTGGCTTCGGCGACTGTCAGTATTTTGTTCTGGCTCTTATATTTTTTGCTCAGAGTGGAAATAATCCGCTATTGATTGCCAAATATGATGAGAGATTGGATAAGTTCAATGTTTATCAATCATTTTCTTATGGAATCGACGTCAAGTCTATAGCCGTTTCTTATATTGAAAGTAAGTACCATACGAATTGAAATACATATACTAATGAAATATTATTAAATAACTTACATTATGATGATAATGAGTAGCTGACTGAATTATCACTCACCTGAAACAAAAATAATAAATTATAATATTAGTTATTGAATGGAAAATATAAAAAGAAATCTTATATGAATCAGATAGAGCATTTTTTTATAGAATCTATAAGATGTTTTATGTTGCAGACTTTTTGTGATTTTTTAATACCTGAGGTCGAATTTATCTAGCATTATCAGCCATTTATGTCCTGTCAAGTCTTAAGATTTTTCTTATGCCTTTACTAACAGAATATACTTTTTTAGATGTCTTTTACTTCTGCGTACAGGTCACAACAAAGCAAAGCTCGAAAACAGTTAAAAGATAGTCATTCAATAGTCCTAGATTAATTTAGCAGTTGGAGGAACTTCGTTAACGCAACAAACGATTAAATTCTAAGCGATAGAAACTAAAAATCTCCATAATATTTAGACTAAAACATCAGAAAATATAATCAATGATTTTCCAATCGACGAAGGACAAATCGGCGGCGTTGACTTCACCCCGACAATTGCGCCCACGACAAACATTGTCATTCCCGCGCAAAAATAATACATAATTATTAGTTAATATCTTTTTTATTTCTGAAATATCAACAATTTAAGTGAAATTTGTTATAAATTATTAAAAATATTGGGAAATATTTTATTGCAAATAAATAAAATCGCATATAAAAAATAATAATATACGGTCAAACCTTTTTTTGTGCGGTATAAAAAAAATGAGACGGCATAAATAAATTAGGCGTGTGTATAGAAAAAATAAATTTGCCTTCAATTTTCGTCTAAATAATTTATCAATCGTCCACGTTTATGTAAACATATTAAAGGACGGTAATTAACTAATGGTATTTATAGTGCAGTGATGGTAAACCTATGATTCGCGGATCAGTCACTGACCCAAGGACCCATTTCAAATGACCTACGTATTTAAATTTATACATTTGTCATATCTTTGGCATTAAATCGATTTGTCAATTAATCAGAAGGAATAATTTTTTTTTTTAATAAAATATTTAATATTTTAAAGATATAATAAACAATTTTACCCACTTCTAAAATAAGTTGACCATCACTGGTATAGTGCTATACATGCGTAATGTAATTGGGTGACGCAATAACTGATCTAATGTGATAAATTTGAACATACTGTAAAAAATCAGGAAATTTCCTACTTTTTTTTCTAATTTTAGACTTTTTGCGTTTTTTCATATACCGCATAAAAAACATTCAAAAATTCAATCAACCGCCTTGAATTGTGGTTTTAGTTCATTAGACGTTATGTCCTGACTATTTAGAATTTCTTATTAAATTATTCTCTAGTAATAAAATACAAATATCTAATATTCATATATTTAACCAGTGGCTTAACTACGTTAGCACGTTGGAATTAATTAAATTAATGTCATCTATCCTTTCGTTAAATAAATAATTATAAACGTATAATAACAATTTCAATTCAGCTGAAATAATATTAAAATTAACCAGTATCGTGATTTGACACTGGGGGGAATATAAATGTGTGAGACTTAGAGACCTAGTAAGGAATCTTTCTCAAATCTTTACATGGATGAATGCCATCCATGTATCGTAGTTAAAATAATAAATAAATATTATTTAAATAATGTACTAGTTAGTCTAAGAGGTTAAACACTATCGTATGATTTTTTTTAAATATTTTAAAATGTTTCTTTATCCATTACTTTCATTTTTTAAATAATAAAATCCAATACAATCCGTAGAGTATTCTCTATTTATACATATGTTGTTGAAAGCTGGATTTTGCTTAGAAAACTTGTTGCAATCAGACCTTAGTTCCATCACCCAAGCAAAGAAAATGATGATTGGACGCTATTAAATAAAATACGCGCATGCGTAACACGTATCTAATAGACGAAACAAATTCCAGATAAGGATTATTTAAACATTTCGTGCTATTTTTCATTGAAATCTGCAATATTTTATTAATACAATGGTAAGGTTATAGATTTATGTCGAAATGTATATTGTAATGTGGGGGTGGGTACCCTTAAAATTTACATTTTCCGGGTCGTATTTTTGTAATATATGGCGCACTGCTTATGTCATGTAATAAACGAATGATGGAAAGATGTAATAGGGACGCAAAAGGAATATTGAGAGCAGGAAATTGAATTAACGAAACAAAGGCACCCCAATTGTCAGAAATGGTAATTCTTGCTCGAAATGCTGCGGGAACAATTTCCAACATGGCCGCGTCGCTGCATGCCAATTTTTACCATCGCCAAATTATTAATATTCGCAATGATGCCCTTTTATTTTTGCTCAATTTTCGCTTTATTTATTTGCAGACAGGAACGTCAGGCGGCCATTCCTGTGCGCGGCAACCGCCGATGACAAATTGTACATTTACCAATATTCCTTCACCGAGGTTGGCTGAGAAATATTTCATTCCCGCGGCCATTGTACGTATTGTTGGATGATGATAAAAATTTACGATATATTTCTTTTCAATTTCAGGGATGGAAAATTCACACCTCCGGATATTTCGCCGGGGTCCAAGGTGTTATTCCTTACTCAATCGGATTGGATCAATATTTATTGGCAGTTTCCGCGAACGAAAGTAAAATCCTGGCTATGGTAGCGTTGGGGATATTTTGAAAGGAGAATTCAATAATAATAATTCATGTATATAATTATAATATATATAAAATATACATTTTATTTTGTATTAATTTATTATCAACTGTATCAAAACTATATCTTTGAATAAAATATAATACTAAACTGTTTAATAAAAATTTTAATAAAATTACCCCAGCTTAAGTACAGCATAGTTCTAAAAATAAATTATTATTATTATTGAAAAGTTGAGGAAATTTTGTTATATTGTTAATTAGAATATTTAATCAATGACAAGTGATATCATTTTGGGGAAATATATCGTATAATAAAAGTGATTATTTTATAGACGATTATTATTCATACGTATGTTTAATATTACTATGAATAAATAATAATATCTTACATTTATTTATTTTGAGCGCAATCGTCGCTGTTTACAATTGTCAGGGAGCAATCATTAGGACTGATTCGTACAGCGCTGAATTGTCGTTTTAATTAATACAGTAAAACGTCTTTATAACGATTTTATAATTAACTTTATACTTAGTATTCAAGTAATGTGTATTTTCGGTATAAAAAAATGTGTATTTATTTTTTTCTATATGATTATAAAATGATTTTTTTATAACTAAGTCATCATTGTTCAAAATTATATAATAATATGAATCCATTTATAAAAATTTCACTGGCATTGTATTAAACTGACTTTTGGCTTTAAGACACCTCCTCGTCTGCATTAGTCCATTATATTAGGGTCTTAGTTAATTATTATTAAACAATTTATATGCATTTTTAACTAAAAACGCGTTATCAATCATGAAAAATTGTTTTTAATAAATTTATTAGATGTTTTAGAAAAAGAGTGATTAAATATGAATGGTAAAATGATTTAAATATGAAAATAAATTAATTTTCTAGAACAGTTGAGGAACCTTTAAAGCACCGCTAAACGAACGAGTCAATCACGATAAAGTATTGTATATATTAGAACAGAGGTTCCCAATCCTTTTCGGTTTTACACATTGCCTTCCAAAAAAGATGTGTCTGCATTAATTGGTAACATTATATTTATTCATAAATAAATTCGTAGTAGCGTTTGCCGTGGTGCTGTTGGTTATCTGTTTCATGTACACGCCGTATGCTCCAAAACGGTTTAATACATCGATTTTTTTTTTTCAAATTTTGACCTTCTTGAGAAAAGCGAGCGCAAAAAGATGGAGCAAAAATTTCGAGAATTTGGGAATTTCAACAAATTTGCCGAATTGTTTAATTGAATATTTCGCGGCGCCCTTATGTCGACGTCACGGCTCCCTGGGGAGCCGCGGCTCACACTTTGGGAATCACTGTATTATACAATGGATATTGTATAATAAATAAAATACTTAATTACATTTAAAATAAATTAAAACTGTTGTCAGTTAGAAAATCAGGATTTAGGTCAGAATAGCAGAATAAATGTGCTGTGGAAAATTAAGTTATTGAAAGTATTATTCGTTTCAATAATTTTGAAGCTTGATTATAAAGAAGAAAAGTATATATAATCCATTTTTACTTAGCGAACAAAACATAATTGAAAAGCCTAGTAATATAGAAATGGAGCGTAATGAGAACACATCCTACCCCAATCCCTGTTTTCCAACCCTAACTATGAGCGCAAGAAAAGTTGCTAGAATTGTATGGCGTAACCACTGATGTAAATTATCTAAATAATCCTGTAATAATCCGAAGGTGCTAAGTCTGATGAGTATAGCGAATGAGGTAACACTTTCTAGTTTAATTTATTTTATTTTCCATCTGTTCTTTTCGCTTTGAACGCACGTTTGTTGTCGTGTTGAAGAATAATCCTTGTTTTTAATTAAAATTTATCGGATTAGGTTTTTGATCTTTGGTCAGTTACTGTATTTTTCTTTTAGGTAAGTTAATATAAGTTATTATTTTTTTCGATATAGATTTTTTGCGATAATTGCCCATAGGTTAACTGGAATCTGCTTAAATCGAGGATTTTAGCAGGTTTTAGTTGAATTGTTGGTCTTCCTGATTAAGGGGCCTCTTGTAAATTACTATTGTCTGAACTGAATCAACGAAACCATATTTGACATCTGCTTTCTGTTAATAGTCGTCTATAAACTATATTGATAGTTTTATGGCCTTGGTTGCGTTGGAGGATTCTTCGTAGAAAAATGGCATTGATGTCTTTTTGTAATGTTTTTTTGTTTAATCTGAGTTTTTCTGTTTCATCCTTGATCAAATAGATGGATTTGTATCATTATGATAAATAATGAAACATAGGTTTAATTAAAAAACATTAAATATATCTACATAGTTGTCATAGGCCATGTGGTCGAGCAGAGTAATAGCTCTGGTTACCGGAGAGTTTCCGAGAGCAACTGTCCTCACATTTGGCGGAAGAGAAGCACACGTGAACGAGCTCGATGGTATTAGGGTGGCGCCCATAAAGACAACTCGCACAGTACAAGGAGGTTGTGTACTGCACCAACCAACACCTTGAAGAAGTGCTTTGCCAAGTAAATCGACCTTCTTTTCTCTAGGGTTACATACCCCAGGCAGCTTTGTACCTATGCGCTGGGGTATAAACTGAGGTAGAATCCAAACTCCCTCATGTAGAGATATCTTAAACATTTCTACTGTACTTTCTCTAATCTGGGGGAAGTTGAGGCGTCATAAGGTGCCCATATAATGGATCTGATTCAAGCAAGCTCCAAACGAATGTATCGTATAACTAAGGTGCTATGTATGAAATGAGAATTTCTCAAGAGAAAACCTTGAAATTTAACTTGGAATCAAACAAAATACCTTTTCTTTGAAAGATCTTAAACAGACGATTGCTTATGAAGAGTTACGATCCCAGATAATGGGATCCTTTGATCTATAAAATGTCATTGTTTGACAATTTCCAACACTTAATGGAAGGTGACTTAACACATTACCTACGGGGCGAATCGCGGTCAAACTTGCGCTGGGGCGGGGCGCATTCGCCAAAATTTGGTGAAACGTCGTCTTTTACAAAAAAAATCATAACTCTTTTATTGATATTGAGCCGAAAATTAAATTACTTGAACTTCAACATTCACTGGATAGTTAATGGAAAAAAAATTAAATCCGAAAGCTGGAGTCACTAAACATTTTGTCGGCTAGTGTATGTTATGCGCGCCCCGGTCATACACAAATACGCTTTTGACGTGGAATCCACGTCCCCCGTAGGAAATGTGTTAATATTGGCCATTCATACAAAGAATAAACCTCCAACTGCGACGAAAGGGCATCGTAACGGATCGAAATATTTTTAAATCATCTGCGAAAAGTGAGAATTTATAATTAAGAACCCGATGAATATCATTTATCAATTAAAATAAAAGTAAAGGTATTACATTTATTAAGACTGAATCCAAAAAAACAGTGCAAAATAATGGATTTCTTGCTGAATAACCAAATATACTTGTGAATGAATACAAGTTGCCTCATAAATCCTAATATTTAAAATACTTCAGATATATCTTCGTCCTCGAATGATTTTCATATATTTTCCATTTTATAATTTCCATGTAATAATTCGCATGCGCATTCTAATAAATAGCCAAGAAACTAATATTTCACCATATTTCCGCGATAATAAATACTCTATTGACTAGATGCATCGTAGAGGAAACGTCAAATCGCCACATCCATCACAGCCAGCATCCCATCGACCATAAATCGCACGCATACGGTCGATCAATCGTCGTATGTGTACGTACACGTGTACATAAATACATTTTTTCAATAATAAAAGCAGTCAACCCTTTGCACGCCGCACGGTAACGGCCCTTTTATCACCAGATAATAAAACCTTCAGCGGGCATCTTGATAAGGCCGGGCCGATAAGACCGGACGCAATGTTTGTTCTGGTGTATTTTTTTCTAGGTTACGACAAAGCTCGTAAATAGCTACGGAGACAAGCTACGACTCGCGCATGCGCCCTCACGATTTTATGATAGCATTTAAGTATTTAGTATTTAATTAATTCGGTGTGTAATTAGCGAGCGAAACGGCGACATGTCCGCTTCGAGTCTTTTGAGCTACTGAGATGATTCGTCTCAAGCTCCACAACCGCCAGATGTTGTCTATGGAATATGTATTTATTTATTTTTTTAAAAAAATTAAAATCGGAATAACGCTCGGATTACAGCGTTACGGTAAAATCCCCCAAAGTTATTATTCGAGTATAACGCGATTCCCCTGTTTTGTAACTGATACTAATAATAAAATATATCTTGTAAATGAATTATGGAAAAAAATAATTTATCACATTTTCAGGGGACGGCGATTTTTTCCTTTCTTTTAAAAATAGCACCCTCTTGCCTCTCTCTCAACTGCGAAAGACAAATCTAATTTTGCACACTTCACGGTTTCATTAACATTCGCCATTTTTTCACATAATTCCGTTGCTGTGTATTTTTTTTATATATATATTTTTCAAAATACAAGTACATTACATAAAACATATACTTAATATTATAATTTTGCTTTCGCTCATAAATATTTATATGGTTATTTTAAAGTATACGTTTTTTATTAAAATATTAAATTATTTTTTGAGGTTCGATATAATATAGAATTATTTTTTGTGACGAGAAGAAAAAGCTTTAAGCACATTGCCAAAGTATATTTAAATAATAATAATAATAATTTTAAAAGCAATGCAAACGACTAACATTTATTTTAAATAGTGAATTAAATTGATTCAGAACTATAAATAATATAAAAAAAAATTGTAATTACTTTCAAAACGAAATAACTTTATGATCTGATTTTATATAAATAATCAATCGTCTTAATTTTTACTTAAAAAATATATATTAAATGACTTATCAGAGCTGTGATTTAATAAATCGAGCTTTCTTTGAGATTATATTAATTGTTTGAGTTGTTAATAAAATAAAATTAAATGTTTGCAAATAGATTAGACTAAATTCATTTTTTTTATTCTAAAATATTTTTTTTTGTCATATTTGACATTTATATAAAATTATTTCCAATATCATAATATTATCCAATCAGTGTTATAGCTTGTAGGTAACATGCATATTATATTAATAATATAATTTAACCGCCACTGAGCTAAGTAAGTAGTCGGATAGATGTCCGACGAAAACTATGTATTCAGGGAATTCTTTCTGACACTGACCAGGGGGTATGTAAGAGGAAAAGATCCATTACATCCGCATGTTTTATAAAAATATTTATGTGGGTAGTTTGGCGCGTTGGAATTTATTAACTTAATGCAATATATCCTTCGTTGAATAAATAATTTTAAAACAAATAATATTAATTTCAATCCAACTGAAATAATATTAAAATTAACTAGTGTGGTGGTTTGACACTGGGGGAATATTAGTGTAAGAGACTCATTCCCTTTGCATCTTTAGAACATTTAACATCTTTACCGAATCATTATATGGTTGAATAGCGCTCTGGAATCTGTTTGTTATACTATTGATCTATCCTAGTGAAATAAATAATCAAAATAAATTAATAATACACTATTTTATTGACATATATTTTAATTTTATCAATAAATCGACATAGATATATTATATTAATAATAAATGTCATGGGCAAGGCCTATCAGGGGGCAGGGCAGGAGGGGCAGGAGCCCCAGGCCTCACAATATTAGGGGCTTAAACTTGGCAAGTCAATATATTTGACAAAACTATAAAGGCAAAACAGAACAAAGATATAAATTTGGACAAATAGAAATAAATTCAACAGTCCTGTTCCTATGTTTATTTTAAATTTTGAAAGGCCTCTAAAATATTAGTTGCCCCGGGCCATACGAAGCAGATATTAAAAAAAATCTATTTCAAGCAAATATTAATACATCAATAAATACTCTGTTCCACGAATCGTAAAATTTAATGACGTCCCGTATATGCCATTCCAAAAAAAAAATATTTATTGAAAAAGTGATGCTACATGATCCTAATATCAGATAACCTAATTAATAAAAATTAATAGATTACGATTTTCTGGGAAAATAAACTTCTTATTACATTTTTACGTTGAAGATTAATTTTTATTATGAAAACTCAACAAGAAATAATATTCACTTACTGTGGAGACTATTTTGTTTCAGAATATTTTTTTATTAATCAAATAGCACTATCTGTAAACATTTAGTTGCTTTTCTCTTCAATATTAACTCAATTAGAAAAGATTCAGCGATCTTATCTGCAAAGCGTGAGCTACGTTTGAGTTTAAGTTTAAAGAAATAAAAGTATTTATAACGTGAGTAAATCTTGAGCTTTATTTTACCAGCCTGTAAGAGTTTATTTATTTATTAGTATTTTCTCAAAAGTTGTAGTTTTTATTATATAAACTTATTGTTGGATGTTTTATAAATAAAATAATCAAAAACTGGCGTACAATTGATTACAATATATCAAAATAAATGAACTTTTTATTATGAAAATCAGTTTAAAATACAATATATCGCTCGATGTCGTTGAAGAATTTTGCACTATATTTTCCAGTGACAGCTATATTGTTTTAATTTTTTTTTATATAGCCAAAACTATGATGATTAATTAATTATAATAAAATGACAATATTTAATGGTATTCGTGATACGAAAAATAAAATTGGAACAATAATATCAGCGAGGCCATAAATCTCGTGTCCACGCCACTGAATATTGCTCAGAATTGCGTGGCCGGTAATCCCTTAAATTTCGGCACAGCGAAGCCGCTGAAAAATACCGGAACTGCTATAAAATTAAAACACACTAAAGCGATTTTCGAGACTTAATTATAAGCCGGCGGCTTATTTTCGAGTTCCGAATGCATACAAAATGTACATATTTCGGGGCGCATTCGTCGTAATCGGCTCAGAGCCGAGTCCGCATTCGCAAGTGGATTGTTGCAAATATCAAAGTCGTCAAGCGAATCCTTTAAATTTCCGCAAATGGCCGGTTCTGCGTCCGAGCAAATCCCATTTGGTACAAAAGTGGCCGACAGTCGGTATGTGCCTAGAGAGGAGTGCAGTTCAAACACTCCTTCCGTGCGCATATACCATTGCGATAATGTCTCGTGTAAATGACAGTGTCGTTTTTCATGTTTTCAGATATTAATTGTCTATTCCAATACGCTTTCAGCTGAATCGTGTCAATCGTCAAAAGCATAGCTATGGATTAATGCTTTATTTATAGAAATATGACAAATATATATATATTTCTAAAATAAAAATGTAATGAACCCTAAGAAAAGTATTTGATTTTAACATATTTTACAAAAAAAAAAATCTCTGCATTATTTTTTAATAAATAATACCGAATATAACAAATACTATAATGGGATTAATTCAGAAATATATTTTAAGAACTTTTGGGATACTTGATCGAATAATAACTGAATAATTGAATGAGGTACGAATCTATAAAAAAAAGCGACAATTGCGCGCAAGTATCTAAAATTATCTAGTCCTAATCAGGATAGTAGTTTTTGTACTTTTTCGTTACTACTAATAAATAAGCAAACAAATTCGATTTCGTATTTAATTGATTTTTTGTAAAATTGTGCCAGATTTTTTTTAAGCATTATTTTTAAATCCTTGAATAATTATAGAATGTATATCTATTCCTCGATTTGCACGGTAGATACGTCCCACTATAAAGCCGCGTATAAAAAGATATGGAGCTTATACAAAATCATGAATCCGTACCCAGAAATAAAAAAGCTGCCTAAAAAATTATAAAAATAATTGATTTAGGTATCAAAACTTTCTTGTTAGCTCTCCAATATACAGGAATATATTCCATTTCATCCCCTAAATGATCTTGGCTTGAGAGCTTGGTTAATTAGTAATAGTTTCATAATTCGATTACCGGTGACTCCATCTGTTATCATCTTGAAACCACTAGCAGTTAATTGAGATTTTGATAAATAAGTCCTGCTAGGATTTTCTTCCAATATAATCCAGTTTTGTCGGCATTAAACACCTGATTAGATGTATATATACTTTCTTCAATGATTCCCTTAAATTTTAATAAAAATTGCATTACTCCTTGGTTTTTTACGCTTTTTATATAACGCGGTTTTTAAAACTCATGTAAATCGAGTTATAGAGTGCTTTAAAAAAAATTATCTTAAAGAACGTTTATTTTATCCATAGTGTTATTTTGTATGTAATATATTTAATTGATATTGAATATTTAAATATTTTTAGCGCAGATATGAACGCTAGTTTCGTTTGTCACGGGCGCAATTGTCGCATTTTTCGATTATCGGGGCGGAATTATATCCAAAAAATCGACAAAACAATTGAAAACGTGTCGCGAATAAAGTGGTAACTAAAAAAGTCGTATTTTACAGTATTCAAGAAAAATATATTATTTTTTGTAAATCAAAAGATATATTTATATACGCACATACTATTTAAAATTATTAAACATATTTAAAACCACAAAAAACATGTGGAATAACGTGATATGCGAATGCATTTACAACGTTATTCATATTTTTTTAATAAAAGACACAATTTGTTGTTGTGGTATTAAAAAAATATGTTAAAGAAAATCAAATATGTACGTAAGTTACTACGTTATTCCACTGACCTCTTCTAATTTTCTTTCACTAGTTACTTCTTTGATTTTGTTCTGCTTATATTATATATAATTACCTGCTCTTTTTTTTTCATTATTAGACCATTCTGCAACCGCCTTTACATACATGTTGACAATTGAAACCACGTTATTCTATTTAGCGCACGAAAATTCCGCACTTACCAGTAGAAATTAAAGTGATAAATATTCCTTTTTACAGAGGGGACAAACAACGTCACTAAGTAGCTAAAGCCATATTATTCAAAGGACTATGTAATTTGATAAAATGATAGTTACCACGTTATTCGAGAATCGTATTAAACTATTTTTTTGTTTACTAATGACAATTTATATGAATAATATTATTCAATAATATTTAAATTAATCAAATCGTTTTATTTTCAATTACTTTAAATAAAAATACAATACGGTTTCTATTTTAAAAATAAAATAGAAATTCTCAAATAAATGAATTTATCTTAAACAGCTATACCGAAATCTAAACACGACGCCACAATAAATTCAGACTAGACCGAGCGATTAATCACACCTGCTGCAGTAGAAACAAGTTACGAAACCATGAAACTCCGTACGAAAATATCGAAAAAAATATTCAGGGTCCTCTAAAGGTTAAACAGAATCATTAAATTCATTTCGTCGGATACGAAATCTCATGAAACTATCCCGACATACTTTCGGACGTTTCGCTTATACCTAAACGGCACTTCGCCGCGAATAAAACTATAATGGTATTACCTGGCTGGGCCATATCCCACCCCTGCCATATAAGAAAATAGGGGTGACCATCCCCTACATTTATAGATTTAAATAAAATATAAAAAAATAGATTATGCCATGAAATTATTCGAATTTATGGCCTCGACGGTGTGGGGTCCAGCTTATATCATACGTGCGCACAAAGATTACAGCCTTTACACACATAAAAGGCTATAATCGTTAGCGAAACCGCTAAACATGGCTCGATCAAAGGGCCAAGAGCCGGCTTTTAGCTCTATGCGTAGAAAAAATTGCGGAAAGAGCCTCTAAAATATATATATTCGCGTATATGGTTAACGCCCCTGAAATAATGGAAAACAATGGATAGAGTGGAACTCAACACTCTCTCACCCCATCCCTAGCCATCGCCACACCACCGCCCTGTTGCATAAATTTACATTAAAATATACTGGCACTTATGTTAATTGCCTTTAAATAAGGTACCCGCCCTCACACTTCCGTCCGTATCTCTTTTAATTAAACAAGATGTACCCATTTTCGGAAATAATTGCGATTATTATCAATTTAATTAAATCATCCTGCATATTTAGCCGAGATTTTTCAGCTTGATCCTGCGATAACCCCGCAGATAGTGGACCTTTTGCGGGTAAATATGTATTATAAATGCGAAATGGCATCTGATACTGTGTCAGATTGACGCATCAGATTTGAAAATCTTAACAAAAAAAAATATCTGACGTAAGTAAAAACAAATAATTAATACTGCTAAATAATTATTTTTTAAAAATATGTGTATATTTAAATTAAACTTAGGCATTTTCAATCAAACAGACAAAAAAAAATATCATTTATGATCATCTTGACTCTCCTTAAAATAAGTCTCCATCTCGATACTAAACTAACTCGAATGTCATGTTTAAAACCACTTTGGAATATACTTAACCACTTCTGTGGTTAACCTCTTGGAAAAAAGTGGGTAATTGTTCTCGAAAGTCAAATTACGACACGTGTCAATCAACGCCCGCGATGTATTCTCTAGACTGGTGGAGCTGGATTCGGGCAAATCACTAAAAGTTTCGTGTACGATGTGCCCGAATCCAGTTCGAGGCAAATCACTGTGTCAGCAAAATACCTACCCGAGTTGTATTCGGGTAAATCACACAAGGGGTTAATATGGAGGTTGTCCTTTTATATCACGGTATTCTTACATCGCGCCTATCTTCGATAAATCCGAGCCAATTCTTTTCGTGTTACCATTCATTTTCCTGACGTATCCTCTCTGCTCATCCTAGACACTTATTCATCTATTTTTTTTAGTACTAGTTATACTCTAATTTCTATTGTCTGCCATTCTTCGATTGGAACAGCCTGTGTTCGTATGTCATTATAATAGCCGCACGAGAAGAAAATTTATAAAATTATAAGCAGGGGCGGTTTGAAATATACACTGTGTAGCTGTAGCACCCCCGAATAAATTGAGTATAAATATATTTTTAGTATTAGAGAATATAAATAAAATTTATATATATTAATCTGGTCGGGGCCTACGCACGCTGTGTTACTCCGCGCGATGGAATGCGCTGTCTTTCTATCAGCGCTACCAGCTTCATGTATTGAATGGATGCGGGCTAGTAGCGGAGTGCGGAGGGGGGTCTCGCTACTAAGCGCCATGTCGCACTGCGACTCGATGCAGTCATACTGACTCACAACTTCTTTAAGCCCCGTGCTACTTATAACTTATTTTATTATCGTTTATACTATTTAGTATTTCTACCTCACTTTATTTTTTTTTATATTTTAAATAAAATATTAGCGAAATACACTTTTTTTTACATTTTATTATTCCGCAGTACATTCGATTAAACTACTCCGAATAACGCGATGGATTAAAATATTTCCCGCCTATACCCCAACTTGCACGGTCGCATTCACGCCGGCGATCGACGGTCGACGATACATACAAGGCAGACTATTCATTTGACACGGGTTCGGCTACACACACACCGCCGGGCGGCCGTCTTGTGCGGTGCATACAGTCAAACGTTGGCTAGCGTCTGTGTATTCGACACGTGCCATGCTATTCCCCCAATAACACGACTCCAACTTGCACGGTCTTAATTTTAGTGCTAGTGGGGGTTTAACTGTATCCCCGAAAACTTTACGGGTTTAAGTATTAAACCAAATTATTATAGACTATTATAATTAAATATTTTACATACATAGCTCAATGTCATGACTTAGTAGTTATATTACAATCCACATTGCTCATCCTTTCCTAAGAAATACACCGATGAACTGTAATGACTAAAGACTAATTAGACTTTTGTTTCAGAGGATAAAAAATTCTCCTAAAAGTCTTAGAACAAGAAAAGCTCTTTGCTATATGAACGTCCTACTCCAAAAACGTAGAGAGTCCTTGAAAAAAATATTTGTTTGCTTCATCAATTTAAAGAAAGCTTATGTTGCTGATAGGGAACAATAACTGACTTAAAGCGTTGGAAATGTGAAGATAACGAATAATGTTGAAGATTCCATGGAAGGAACACGTTTAGAAAACAATTGTACTTCAACTTCTTTACAAGGAGTAGGAGTTTTGGACATCGTAAAATTTTGTACAAGTATCACCTTCTACAGACCGTTCATGGATGAAATAGTGGAAGTTAAAAGATGGTTAAAAAGAAAAAAGCTGACGTAGCTTTACTTATCAAAAATTGACAAATATATGGAGAAAACAAGAACAAGTAGATCCCCAAACAATATAACTTTTTCCATTCGGATCTTTCTTTATTTCAGATTTTATTCTTTAAGACCAGTATTAAAGATTAATCTTCCCAAAAGTAAACTTATATAAACGGTAGAATTTGGAAAGAAGTTCGTAAACCAGAAATAATAAGGCAAATTTAGATGGCTAAAAGTGCTACTTAAAGTTATCGATACTTTGACAAAATAGGATCCTATCAAAAAAAGACAAAAAAACGTTTAGTGCAGAATCTGAATTTCGTTATTTTTACATACGGCGTAAAAACCTAAACTATACTCTTGACTATGTGATATAAACTAAATAAAATAAAAAATACTAAGTACATATTATAATTACTAATTGTATTATTTTTTTACGTTTTCTTGATCTTAATAACTTGATTCTTTCAATATCGATTCCAGCTATAATTTACTTGTAAATTCTAGTAGATACCAAACTTTAAACCGAGATATAAATTCCATAAAAAAATGAAGGCGTAATAGTTAACTATTTCATATTCTTCATATTATTGTAGATAATCATTTTAGGCGATATAAAACAGTTGAATAAAGTATTAATCATATAAATTAAACGACTGAGATATTTATCTGATATTTTTTTCTTAATTTTGATCGTTACGATTCTAGGTCAGCAACTTAGTACGTTTCACCAAAACGGGAAATACTTTCGAGTCAGCATCTGTGCTTTCCTAATTGCCCACAGCATATCGTACAAATTACATTGGATATTTCCGGAACAGAGCCGGCAGTTAGCGGTTGCAATGCTAATAAAAATATATATTTAATAGTGTCTACAAATTTAATCACTAATTATTAGCAGAGAGACTTTGATCCCAGATCAAATATGATATATCGTGAATGAGTCTGCGTTGTGTACGGGGAGCGCAATAATGGATTATTCATATGCTTGTGTGTGGCGGATGTGTTTAGTCTCTTGGTGGAACAGTGACGAGGGTCACTTTCACGGGAACATTCTGGAACTACAATATTCCCGAGTCCATTGTGTGCCCGATTACGTATTAATACAGGCCTACACATAATTATATATCGGTTAATCTCGTGATAAAAACTCGGAATTTTCCCGTCTCGCCCAATTAACCGATTCTGCGCGCCAAATTGATGCTGAAAGCAGGAAATCTTGCAAAATTAAAAATTAAACCAAACTACACTAATTTAAATATTTAAGATTTTTGCAGCTACATATAATAATTTAAAAATTAATAAAAGTATAACGATTTAATTGATAATTGAAAAATCTTTAATGCACTTATAGACAAAATAAGAATCAAATATATCCCTAAAAAGTATAGTAATTTAACGTCAGTAAATATTGTAAAATAAATGCGGTAATTTAGGCAACTATCACAAAGATTCGCCATCTTTTATGTATTTATGAGACTTTTTTTAATAATATGAGCAAATAAGTTAAGCAAACAGATCCATAATTCCATGCATTGTAGACTGAAAAGGAATAAAACGTTTTAGAAATAAATACAATACTTCATGTAAATGTCACAACGTCCTTTTTTGTGTTTATTATAATTTTTTTATTAATTTAAGCAATTCAACGCGGCTCGCTAGACACTCATGTGCATATGAATCGGAGCGAAGCGATTGACATTCGTGAGCGCGATTTTAAATTATGTTCATAAGTAAACTAGAGAGAATTAGGTATTGATTGCTACTTTAAAAAATAGTTTACAAATATTGCTAATAATAAATAAGACAGCGATCAAAAAATAATCTTTTTATTTATTATTCATTTGGATTATCATTTATTTTATTATTTTAAAGAACGGCCCTATGCTCTTACTGATCTTAGTACACATATACGCATGGGTCTGAATCGGTGAGGGTCGCCGGCCGCACTTGACATTTTTTAGCACTTATTATTACGAAAATATTACGAATCTAGTTTATTTTTTCAATAAAACGTAAGAATATATTCTGGTTCACACTTCTGCATAGTTTTATGATAGGGAAATGGTTTATTATAACAGTAAATGGTGCATACAGCTCGGTAAAAAAATATTTACAAAAAGATATTGATGAGTTCTTAATCAATATTTTGAAATTCATTTAAAAATCTACTAATTGAAGAATAAAATTATATATATAAGTATTTGGTTAATTGAGATATAAATAAAGATGGTCTTATTAAATCGAAATTTTATTTTTGCCTCTCTGAGACGAGTCAGATGAATATTGAAACTACATCAACGCCTTGATTTACGCGATGGAAATATTTCATGAAATAGTCTTGCAAATGAAAAGCGCACAAAAAAGACATGGAGCTTATACAAAATCATAAAATACTATTTTTATTTTTCTTTTTCAAATATTTAAAATTGAATTAGTTCTATCTTAATCCACCCTTGTTTGTACCCTTCAATGATCTTAGCTGAAATACTCTGTTGATTAGCGACAGTTTCGTAATACGATTCCTCGATGCATTACTGCATAATAATATTATCACCCAAAGCTTTGCTACCTTGAGTCTATTAGCAGCTTTCTTTCAAATTTAGATAAATAAGTCCTACAAGGCATTTTATTCCACTGCATTGCAGTGTAATGACTCATTCGTGAAAAAATTCAGTTTTCCTTTAGATATATTTTAGGTTCGTTCCTTAAGATTATTTTATATTTTCAGAATTTTTTGTGTTATTGTTTTAGTATCGTTATAATTATTTTTTTTAATCTTTTAACCAGTTCATCTTTAGTATTTTTTACGCAGTTTACACCCAACGTGAGATGAATGTATATACACACAAAGAAGATGATTTAACACGATTGAATTTTTTACATAGATTATATTAGAAAATACTAGACGTATGGGAAAATCCTGTCTATCACTAAAAAAAACGACACGACCCGAACGCTCTTTTCATTGAAAATACGCAGAATTTTTCTAATATAATCCCATCGAATAAAATACTTTTAATAAGAACAGCCGTTACAATATATATAAATTTAATATTCACAATACCCTTTCAGCTGCTCCATCATTTTTATAAAAATTTAGAATCAATAGTTTTTTTTTCCTCTCATCCTCATGAACGACAGAATCATACAGTCGTGACGCTCATACACACATACGCAAACATTTTGCGACAGTCATAAATCATGTCGCATTTAATTTAAGCCGCGTGCGACGTACAGGGCCGCGTTCGTCGTGGCACGTCGCCCCGGGCCGACGAATCGTCTGCCGTAGATAAACGCCGAAAAAAAAAAGTATTCGGGCGCACATTTGGGAAGTGGCGTAACGGTGTATCCACTACCCGGGCCTAATTTCATTTCTCACCTCGGGGGCGGCAGTGTGCCGAATCCGGCCCTGGCGATATGCTACCGGTTGAATGGATGTTGAATGAACGTCTTTGTACAACAAAATTGGATGAAAAACGATATTTCAAGCTTTGTCACCTTGCGTTCGGGCCTGATTTGATAAAGAATGAATTTACATTTTATCCATTCTCTTCATTTTTCCCTTCGCTAGATAATACTGCAAGGGTCGCCTCTCACTTTTCGAGGGCGTAATATTTTCTTTTCAAATTCGACCTTACCGTGCCGGGGAAAAAAATCTGCTGAAACTTTTCGGCTATTTGCCCTCTCAGTATATACCTTATGAATGGCGAGCATCGATTCTTCTGCATCGATTCCTGATATATATTATAATATAAAGTATATCCTAAATGCGGATGCAAATTTTAACTCGCTCCACATATTCAAATTTAATTTTATCATTAAAATAAATTACTCAAACTATTTTACAGCCGAAACTTTGAATCGAGTTCGTAATAAAACGAAACTCTCCAGAGTCAAAACGCCGAACAACAGTGAAAACATTCAGGCACTAGAGAGTTTTAATCTAATTGCGTTTATATTTTAATAAAATATATAAAATTACACAATAATTAATAATAATAATATTTAGAAACTGGGTCTGTAGTATTATGATATTTAACAAAGTAAATTTTTCATGGATTACAACAACTTTATAAAAACAACAAACGAGACACTTGATTCTTTACCGAATGACTGGATTAAATCAGCTTTAACCCTTTCAGTGCGGGGCGCATGACGTACATGCGCATACAAATCGTGTCCAGGGTGCGGCCGCATGTCGTACATGCGCGAGATTCTTTAAAACTTTAACTTGTCGTTACATGTAAACTAGACCGAGTTAAGTGATGGTGTTTGTTGTAAAAATCAGCTAATAAACACAGCTATCAATAAATATACAACATATCACAAGAAATTTGAAGGAACCATGTAATATGTAAATATGAAGAGTAACGATTCAAATCGCGCGTGGTGTCTCATTCAAATCTACGCAGTAGTATCGGTGACGTATCTTGGCTCAGGGGTTGTTAAGGGTGTTCCACGTACATTATGTTCCACATACACGTGTACGGATGTAATGGTGTAAGAAAATTGCATTTCGCATTTTGATTTTGTTTCGATTCCCATTTTTTTCTCACTTCCATTCTGTTTGAGCAATTGATATTCTTTGTTCGATTTATTATTAAGGAAAGTAAAGCACCGAGTTTATTTTTTTAGTTGAGATGGAAGAACATATCCTAATCAACATGTTTGCATAAATCTCGTATAGGAAAATGGTCTATTATAGCGGTAAACGGTGAATACAAATTTACCTCGCCGAAAAAATAATTTGGTCTAAAACGGCGCCCCACTCAGATGCAGAATCGTGTTTAGACCCGCCGCATTAAAAGGGTTAAAGAATCAGGTTATCAATACTACTACCAAGATAGATCTTATTATATTTTTTAGATCTCTTTCTATCTTTCCGTTTTACGGATTATATTTGCGATAAATAAATAAATGTAATTAATATATCAAAAAAATTTAAAGATTCTAAATGAAGGAATAACATTAAGCTTCCCGAAAAATATAGAGCTGATATCCAGTTGGTACAACAGTTGCAATACGAATTTGGTGGTTAGAATGGCTAAAACGCCAATAACATTTAAAGGAACCTTCACGACTACAGTTTAAAAAATAACAATCAGGATTTAAATATAATGTATATACACAAAACCCCTTCTAACAAAGATAACGACTGATTAAATCTAATACATGGAGTGACTGATTTTTCGTTTTCAAATGTAGGCAGTCAACTTCTAGTTTTTCTCTATTTATTTTGTCGATTTTTATCGAGCTAGAAAAATTCTAGAGCTTTCAATATGTTCCAGTGGCAAATTTTGGTAAGATACGACAGCAATTTTCTTCTCGATTAGGGTTTGCCTTACACTCTTCCTCCTCCGTGTCTTCTTAATCATATTCCTCTAACTCGGTTGCTGGGAGGATGGCGATAAAATATTTTTTATGTATTTCATCTCATTGTGCATTTTTATGGTATTGTATTTTTCTATTCACGTCTTATATGCTCATCATATTATTTTTTAAAGGTTGCCTTTAGCAGCTTTTAATTCTTTGTCTACGTAAAAGTGGTCATGCAGTATAACAAGATTTTTTTTTAAATTTATGTAAAGTCGCTCTTTTCCCTCCTTTTATCTTTTTTTCTAATTAATCGATTTGTGTAAATCTAATAAGTGTTTTCATTCCTGTTTTTGAAAATTCTACATTGGTTCTTTAAGATCAGACTTAACTACTATATTTATGCCTGCTTTTTCGTTGCTAAGTTTTTTCGTGAATATAATTTTCAGCTGATTATTAACAATGATACCTTTTTCCATATTTTATTTGTTTTTCAGTGCTTAATGTTCTGTATATCAACAATTTTATTGCTCTTTTTCAAATATAGTCAGTTACGCTCGTTTTTATCGTAAAGAAAAATTTTACCAGACATAGAAAGATTTATTTTGGATTCTGATGTGCACGAACCAAGTTAAATATCTCAATAATGTTAGTTAATAACAATTTACAAGGATTTTAATACTTTTTTATTTTTTTCGATAAAGAAAATAAATAAATAAATTTAATCTAACAATTCATGTTTTCCGAGTTTTAAATATATTATTATTAGAACATTATTACTCAACTAAAAAAGAAAGAGAATGAGAATGAAAAAGTAGAAATTATCAATCGCATTAGTCACAACACCATTGACTAGTGCTCAGTTTATTATATCAGGATATATAATAATCCTATGAAATTAGAATAATTGTTAAAAGAAAATCAAAATCACAGTTTTTTTTTTAAATATTAATCGTAGTGTATTTAAATAAAAGTTTGCCTCAGAAATGTATACGTCAATGTGTTATAAATGGAAATAAAAATTAATATTTCGGATTACACATGTTTTTTTAATATCCTCTTTTCTATCATGAACACGAATAATCGATACTGTATTTATTGTTTTTTCTTAGAATTATCTAATTGTATACACCACGTATGGTTTTTAAATCCGTTTATAACTAAAGAATGTATAAATATCTGTGAAAGTATCATTTTTATTTTTTTTATCTCTTTTTGAATTTTGTTAAAAATAAAAACTATTAATACCTATTAATAGTTTTTACAATAAAATCAATTTAATTTTTGTCGACACAATACCGGCCCAAAATAAGATCGAACTATCCCATTAATCCTTAAAGACAATGGGCAGTCAAATTTATTCATAGGTATCATAAAAGAAACACGATCGACTATAATTAATTCTTAGAAAATATACATATGAAGATGAGAGATATTATAATTCTTTACAAACTGGAGACGTTTACATGGAGTGCTTGAGAGATTAAAAGAGACAATTTATTTGTCACTCATCGGCTGAAGATAAATAATAATATACAATTGTTTATAAAATGCTTATGAATGCTGAGTAAAGTAGAGGAAAGGTCAGCCTGAAGATATGTCGATAATTCATTAATATTAAATTACAAATAGGCTTCAGCCTAATATCATCTCTTTCATTTATTAACTATATAACAAAACTTCCAATTAATATTATTAATAGATCAAATTACGTTTCATTTCAATTTACTGAACGGAATTTCCAAAACAATCTATTTGTATTTAGACACACATTTCGACTGAGCAAATTACACAATCAAAAACAGACGATATAAAAAGACATGTTCCTTTGATTCTATGTATTTTCCCTAGGCCCTAAACTATGACATATCAATTAGTACGCTCGATCTGCTCCTGACGGTTATGTATAATTGAAATAATTGCTCTCATCCACTCGGTGGCACGGCTACGAGCACACTCCTAAACTTTGGCGCCGATAAAACACGAGATGTCGCAGTTTAATCATATTTAAATCATTTGCAAAGCCGGCGGTGAAATGGCGGTAAAAGTTACACAATACGACTGTAATATTTTCCGGCACCTGGCTGGGAATGAAGCTAAAACTGCGAGACACTCGCTAATATGAGGCTTAGCATAAGCAGCCGGGATATGGAGCCTCGTTGCAAGCCCGCAAACAGACTCAGCAACAGGTGTCTCGTGGCATGTCCCAGTGTTACGCAAAGCAAAAAACAGGATTAATGGAATTATATTTTTATGAATGTTATGACAACGTGTATGACTTTGTTCGTTTCTCTTATATTTCTTTATATAGCTACTTATGAAGGCCGGAAGATTTGTGACAAATGAGATTTATGCCCTAAATTAATAATAAGTATAAACTTAAAATAAACTGGATAATTAAAAATGTGTAAACACGTTGCTAACTTTATTACAATAACGTATATTTGAAGACAAACAAAAATATTTTATAGTTGTGTTTGTCTTTAGTTTAAATACTTCTTTAATTAAATAAAACTCATACAACTTTGAAATTAAAGCGTTCTATTTACGTACAATTAATTATTTTGTCGGATAATATAAATACATAAGATCTTGCAGTAATAACATATTATTAAGACATAGAAATATTTTTCAGCATCTTCAAAACGACGATATTTTCGGAGATTCTCAAATTTAATCAAAGTGTATGCTTTAATCTTTAAAAATAAACTGACGATGCCATTAAAATAATCTTGCTACTATTACAATCATTATTAATTTGCAATATCATACGGAATGGTTAATTGTAATATAATATATAATCATCATCATCATCATCTAGCTGAGGGCATGGGCCTTACCAAACTCTCGCATGGCAGTCGAGGCCAATGGAACTTGAGTCTCGCACGTGACGTGAGGGCTTCCCTTTCGTGTCCATACCGCGGGGACCCGAGCCGTCTTGGTATGCGTTTTTTTGTAAAGAGTTTCCCTCTCTTGGCCATTGCTGGCATTGGACGTACATCTTTCTACCACGTTGGTATCGGATTTTACCCTCTCGACTGTGTCCAGGCAAGTAGGAAGGGTTTATCTCGGTATTCGTTCAGAAAATAATATATAATATTGTAAAATATATCATCTATTGATTCAGTTTAAATTTATTATCCTTAGACTGGAAAGTGGTAAATTTTTATTTAAAAAACGTTATATTTCATTTAATAATCGTATTTGACGTCTTTCTTTTTAATGACCAGTTATTTATACGTATTTTATGGCTATTGATTAGTGGACATCTAAAGCACAACTTTAGAAAAAAAATACAGGGTGTAATGTGATAAAAAATATGGAATATATGTAGAGACATATTAAATAATTATAATATTCAACAATTTTGACTTAATTATCCTTGGAATGAGAGAGTAATGAAGCTGATAAAAATTTGGTCAAATCTATTCTACAAATGAAAGATATAAACGATTACTGTGGTTTAGAGTGCAAGAACATTTAAAAATGATTGTAAAATGGATTATGTCCTCCAATTAATCTTGGAAAAACAATGGCTTTCCCAGGAGCAGGTTAACACTAGCAACACTGAAACTTAAATCTAGCAGCCAAAATTCCTTTTGTCTGCATTACAGGATCTTAAAGGAATTATTTATTATAAAATCCCTAAATATGGCCAAACAATAATTGCACAGTTTTATCAAACTGGAACGATTTAAAGAAGCAATTCAAGGAAAAGACCCAGAATATTTATATAATAATAGAGAAAGTATAGTTTCTAGACACGATAACTGCACTTCCATTCATTTTTATTATTGAAGAACTTTTTATCTAACAAAATACAAAAATATTGAAAAAGTAAAGACGGGTACGGATGTCTAGTTTTCAACTGGAATATTAATATTACTAGAAATATATAAAAAAATTTCATCTATCGAAAGAATTTATAATTAATAATTGATGTAGTAATACATCACCATCATTATCATTAATCTCCAGCCACAAGACACTCACTAGCTGAGCGTTTGTGCCTTACCAGATTCTTAGATGGAAACTAAGGGAACCTAAGGTTTTCATTTTGTGTGCGATTTTTTATAAAGATGTTTTCCTCTCTTGGCCATTGCAGGCATTGAAAGTATATCTTTTACCACTATTGGTATCGGATTTTACCCTCCCGACTGTGTCCAGGCAAGTAAAAGAGGGTTTGCCTTGGTATTGTTCTCATCTTCTCCAAGCATTATCTGCATATAATAAGTCACAAATGATTATTGGCCTTGTTTTGCAATAGTACCTAAAGAACCTAACCTAACCTAACCTAACCTAACCTAACCTAACCTAACCTAACCTAACCTAACCTAACCTAACCTAACCTAACCTAACCTAACCTAACCTAACCTAACCTAACCTAACCAACCTAACCTAACCCAACCCAACCTAACCTAACCTAACCTAACCTAACCTAACCCAACCCAACCTGACCAACCCAACCCAACCCAACCCAACCCAACCATAAAACTACATTTGAAACGAGCTTTACACACTTAAGTTGACAACCTAACCTAACCTAACCCTCAAAGAGAGAGAGTTCCATAGAAATAAGCAGAGCGAGAGTATCAAAACTAGATCATTTATCGGTCTTTAGTTTAGGGTTTTCCTTCTTAGGGCATACTGATTCTGTGCAAAGCAAAGTAAAAATATATGTTAAAATAATAAAATCGATAAAAAATGACTTAAATCTAAATTGTTCTATCTGTAACATGAGTTAATAATAATATATACGTCAAGGTTTCCATAGTGAACCTATTTTTGGATTCATAATTATCAATTGTCTTAAAGCATTTCGCTACTCTAAGAACGTGGATGAAATTAAATCCATAATTTATGATTTATTATGAATAAAAATTATACATTAGACATGATTATAGATATAAACAAATGTTCCTACAAAATTACCTGCTAATTTTTTTTTATAAAGATGCTCCGAAATATTTTTAGGAGGTTTAATTTTTTTTATTGTTTAATAAGGCTTGTAATTACTACGAATAAAATTGTCTTCGGGTAGAAAATTATATAACTCTTGTGCCTAATGTGAGATATAAGGATTTGAATGAATTTACAGATAAACGTAACGAGACACATATTTATAAGATTGCTATAACAATTTTTATTGTATTTAATCAAATAAAAAAAGATTAAATTCGAATATTTTCATATCAACGCTGCAGTTTATCTGAAAAATAGCTAGTTTAATAGAGTACATTAACACAACTTTGTCCAATCCAAGACAATGCTTGCGAACCGCAAAGGGAAAAAATGCCAATGACCGTGGATAATTTCAAAATTTTCCGCCAGATGTAGCGCCAACTTTGGTTTTTCGCCGCTATGGCACATAGACTTTTATTTCGAGCCATTTAGACCCACTCGACCTCGTTAAATCCTCCACGCCGCCAACAAACTGAGGTCCATAGAACGCACGCCGAAAGCACTTTTCCGAAAAACACTTTTAAACTGTAAACAAACTTTTATAATCACGAGCCGAGGGCACTCGAGCCCACGGACCTATAGTTTCGACTATTAAAAAATATATATAGAACACACAAAGCCGACTGTAATGTGGAGACGCGACTGGAGGAAACGGAATATTGCTGATTTTTACAACAGTTGCGGTGTAATTACACAGTACGGCCCCAATTATCATTGTACGGTATTAAAAGTTTAGATTGTAAAATTTTATAATATATAATTTAATCCAGACAATAAAGTTTCGAAATGTATATCGTGCAGTGTAAACATCGACGTGGTGATAAAGTAGCGGTGGCCACTGCATCCTTCGGGAGAGTAATAAAGTTGAGCCCGACATCTACCTAGGTTGACTTATCGTAGTGTTGTGGTCAGCCACTGTTCCTGAATATTCTCACAGACGAGATAAATAATTCAAAAATAAATATATATATAAAAACGATCGATAACGGCGTATTGTTCGTGAATAAGTCAGTGCAATGTTCTCTCAATTTTCCGAGCATACCGTAATGGCATTTTCAATCCCCGGTAAATCCGTGTCCAGGATTTGAGACACGAGTCTCGTGTGAGAATCTTTATCCCGAACAGATACGTTATTTGATTTTTTTTATAACATTTTCGGTTGAGTGAGACAGAAATGCATCATCTCGCCAAATCTCTGTAACAATCGAACGAAAAAGATATCGCGTGAAACGTAATCGGAAAAATTATCCAATTTCAGTAACGTCGATTGCTGGTAATCTCAAAGGCTTTGAAAAGTATAATGGCGATTGTCAAACTGTGTATATCTGCATAGATACGATAGTTGACTTTGCAATAGATAGCTAATCAGGTAATCGAAAAAGCGTGTTAAGATAAAACTAATAAAAAATATTTGATCACTCAGGCATGGATCAGATATTCGATAAATATACACGTTGCTTCACTGAAATATCTCTGGGGATCCAAGTATTTATATCACTATATCTTGATAGCATCCAATATTAATATATCTGTGACCTTGATCGTTTAGTTCTTTGCATAATCGAAAATTATTGCTATTCTGTTTTCAAAATGACTTTTTTCATACTTCTAAATAAACATCTGTCTATGGAAAATACATGAAAAGCTACTGCAGTCTCAAACTTGAAATTTATTTTTAAATAACAACATTATACTAAAACGGAGGTTCAGAAATACAGTAAAATTTGTAAAGACATTCCCTGGAGCTGACGTCTATTTAGAACATAATTTATTAGTAGCGAGGATAAATATCTATCTGAAGAACGTAAATAAATCCAAGGAAATAGTTATTAGCCACATGAACATACTCATACAGTTAAGGTAATTAAGGCAATATTCATCACTCTACCAGAAAGATTAAATATAAAAGAGTGCAAGGCCATTCTCAAAATGGTTATATATAATTTACAAAAGAACTTATCCAAAAATACAAAAAAACACAGTGTGATTAATTTGGCTTTTTTAAGGGCATAGGAACCAAAGAAGCTATTTTTTCAGCCTTTAATTCAGGTTCAACGTTATCACGATGTCAATCTGCACGTCTATGTAGGATGTATTCATTTTGAAAAGGCTTTCGATCAAGTCCAACGTTATAAAAGTATTAAAGTATTAAAAACTAATGGAATAAATGTCAAAGATCTCGGATTGATAACAAATTTATACTGGCAATATAATAAAAAGCAACAGTTAAAATAAACCACGAGATATCCAAATATATTCACAGTTGACTTAGACTATTTAAATCACTTTCCTCAATAGGTGGGCAATGGGTGCTCAATATGAGGGCATCTACAAATAGTCTTCAATTCTAGAAATTACATTTTTGAGATCTAAATAAATGCAAAGCTTCTGAAATTCACCTATATACAAGGTATGTAATAGAGCTTCAAGAATGTTGGGCTTTGTTTTGAGAAACTCTCTTAACATACATAGCACCTTAGCTATACGATACATTAGCTCGGAGTTTTTCTTTGAATCAGGATCTATTATCTTGGCGCCATATGACGCTTCGAAAATCCTTAGACTAGAGAAAATCCAGAAAAATTCTCAAGATATTTTTACGTGGGGGAATTCGGATTTTATCCGTATACGCCAGCGCATGGATTCGGTGTTGTCTGGGGTATGTAGCTCTTAAGAAAAGAAGGTCAATATACTTGGTAAAGCACTTCTTTAAGCTGTTGGTTGGCGCAGTACATAAACCCTTTGTACTCGAGTAGAGGTTTTCTAAACGGCTCTTCCTACGGTAAGGCTAATTACTTCATTCTAACGACAAAACTTTAATAGTGTACCAACACTCTGTATTTCTAGACCTTGCCAAAGCAGGCTAAGGAATAAAAGGTCATTGGAGGCGATTCGCGCTCCGACTTGGCCGCCAAAAACCCTAAAGGCCATTAGAGACTAAATCCTGGTGTCCGATGGGACCTGAAGCCAGTCTGATCGCACTAAACAACATGTCTCTCACAGAGTCAAACTCAGGATGTTTTCACGGATCATCCTTAAGTCCGAGTTCGCATAATTTAGAGTTAAACGCACCATATCCGGTGATGAACTGTGTGATACATGGTGGTTTGGCTCTGGGAAGAACAGGTACCCAACACGGCCCGTCGTCTTCTGCGATCAACGCCTTTGCCATGTGGTAGACAGCTGCTCTATGTGTAGACTAGTCCTGAGAGTCGTCTACATTTGGGGAGATTGCCTCATCGCCAATTAGGGCCTCAAACCCTCTTGTATTTAACTATAGTGCAGAACGAACCGGAAGCTCTAATTCCAGGGGCAGCACTCAGGCCAGGACAGCAAAGTCCGCCGTGGACGATGTCCTAAACGCTCTGGTGAGCATCAGCAAAAGTAATCTTTGACCTGAGAGAAGGCGTCAGCCAATTGTTGATATGCTAGCCCTATAGACTCATAAGTTGGCGGCATATGTAACGATAGGGACGAATATTGAATTCTATAGGTCTTCATTATTTGGAATTTGATACCCCAGTTGGCATCAGCGACCATGCTGAAGCAGCCTTTGGCGTGTTTCGTCTTTTGAAGTATTTGTCTAGTGTGGCAAAGCTTTCCGAGATTGGTATTCAGTGTAATCCCAAGTTATCGCTCAGAGCCGCGGGCTCCTTGAGCTGGCCCTTTATGAGCACGCTAAAGCATTTGCTGGACGCAAATTTGAGTCGGTTAGTTGAGTCCTAAGCACTAACGCTATGTAGTATGCCGTTTTCACGGTATTTCAGTCGATATCCAGTACCCTTATGGACGCCACCTCTCTACCATCGACTTCGTTCGGGTGTGCTTTTTTCTTCCGCCAAATGTGAGGACAGGTGCTCTCGAAAACTCTCCGGTAACTAAAGCTATAACTCTGCTCAACCACTTGGCTAATCACTTGTTCTTATTCTGCTATGCTTTATATACATTATTTTTATTTTATACTTGGTTCTTTTTCTTACAGTTTCGTCATGTTTGTTTGTTATATCATATGTTTGCTATGCGTGGTTGTCGAATTGGATCACTCTGTAATGTAAATAAATACATCAAAGGGCATCTTATCCCGATGATCTTCAATGTTTATTCCGAAAAAGATATTTAATGAAACTCTGTAAAATACAGAAGAGGGTATCAAAACAATCGTAGTCTAGCAGACAGTCGAAAACTCATTCAAACGAAAATTATGAGTGTTTGTAGAAATGTCTAAACTTGCCATGTAGACGAAGCTTATCTGGGTTGCAATTTTTTTTTAATACATGTGCTCTAAATAAAAATATTTAATGTTTCACTTAAAGAGCAATTGGTCTTACGTGTACGGCTATTAAACTTTTGGTCATAACTCCAGGAAGCATCCAATATCCCAACAATATGTTCATGAAGGAAACATTTATTGGATGACATAAACCCAAATTGAGCACGGTACAATGCAATAAGATGACATTGGCATATAATTAAATTGCCAAAGCGTGAGCTCGCTGCGTAATGTCGGACTGACACGTGACTATGTTGCAACAGGCTACGTCATTCCGTATATCTGGAATATATAAAACGTGGTTCCCATACACAAACAGACGACATTTCCATAGAAATCACAAGAAAAAACGTCAAATATTAATATTTAATTTGTCAAGCTCCTTAGACGTGTCGTATTTGTAGGGGGCGCACTATGAAAATGTACATAGGATTCATATTCATGGAATATTCACGTGACTAATGGACATGTACATACATAATAATAACTAAATCTCATTACGAATCATTACGAATCTCATTACGAATCTCTATTCTTAATATATATGAAAAATTGATGCTACTCTAATTTAATGTAAGAGTTGAGACCTCTCTCGAACATTTCAATTATATTTCACTTATAACAACGTATATTAAGAATACAATATATGTATTTACGTGAAATTTATTTCACAAAGAAAGTAATGTACGTAATTGAAACGCTCTCGACTCGAGCTTTATAAAGCTTAATATATTTTATTACACATCATAAAAAATAGTAGACTTTTTCGCGATTTAAAAGTGATCAAATTTTGCATATATTAATAATCACACATTTTTTGCATAAATTATATAGATTAAATTCATTTAAGCTTTATGTGAAAAAATAAGCTTATTATTATTCAATTATTTTGCCATATTTTAAAATGACATGTGCAAAATGTGACGTATTATTTATATTTGTATTAAAAAAAAAGAAAATTCCAGGGATCGCGATAATTAGACACGCGGTCCCCAGAGATCGCCGCCGACTTTTTTATCCGATAACCTTATTAAAACTACATTTCAGCTTAACGACCGTCGTTAAACAGGCCATCGGGATAGAGGACCGGGATAAAATAAAAAAAAAATACGTCCCGAATTCCCGAATCGAGCGAAAAAGTTTCTCATACTTGATTTATTAATCTGTCATTCGCTCTCGGTCGCCATTTGGACCGCGGCGCCCCCCATTTTCTCTTTTCTCCCGGGCTCATTTTCCGGCGGATCACTCACAATCATCACTTTTTTCGCTTTTTTTTTCTCCATCCTGATCCTGAACCTGAAAGGATCCAAGGATGGGGATCAGGGGGGGCGGTAAATGTAATTCGATCGAGCAGCTTCGACTAAAACACTACGGCTAAAACAAATACGGATTTTTGACATTCGGAAATGTTTTTCGTTCTCAGCGTAATGCAATATGACGTATTGGGTCATTACCGAACAAATGTGTATTATTTTACGAATGAAGAAAGGCAGTGTTTCTAAAACTTTTGAATATAATTTATTTTAATATATATACAATATATAAAATCAATAACTGAATTTACGAATGTGATGGATTAGGAACTTGATTACTACATTTTTTTATATAATAACGCGAAACTAATGCTATTTCTCAATAAATATTTTGAAGAAAATATTCTAGAGGATAAATATAAATAAATTCTTAAACAAAAATGTATGCTTCATAAATATCTTGACATTTTTTTGAAAAAAAAATATTCTAAGAATAAAAATAGTTATTTTTGCTTTCAGGGATGTCTTGCTGCAGAATGAGCTCTTGAAACATGTGTCAATCATACGTTTCACTCGCAATCGACACATCGTACCGGATGCGAGAGAGAAAAAACATCCCGTGCGTGTAAACATAAGCAAATATTATAGTTATTATTTATTTCGCAACTGCCAACAATAATGGTCAATGATTATTTGTATAATAAATATTTATTCTTTATAATTTTTTAATCATTTTTTGGCGGCTCGAAGCCAATGGCTGTGGTCGATGGGGTCTAATTTGTATGAAAATAGACCCCAAACATTTCAATGAAGGTTAATGAATATTTCTATTTAATCTTTAGACTTTTTTGGACAAATACAAAAAGTTTGTGACATATATGATTTATATTAAAAGAGTAATTCGAGGAATATCAAAAACTTGGGGTCACCAATTGACCCCACCGGCTCAGCTATTAAGAATGAATAATGAATATGGAATAAAAACATTGCCAGAAGATTTGCAGAATAATTCACAAAGTGTTGTTGTAGTTAGAAATATATAGATGTGGTTAAATTTTCGGAAAATTTAATTAAAATATTACAAACTTCTTACAATAAAAATAAATATGTTCTTTATGTAAATTTTCTCATCCCTAATTCTTTTACATACCGCTTTATATTTACGTACAAAATTATATAATTATTTTGTTTGCAATAACTATCTAGTAAATGTTACAGTTTAAGTAATTTAATTTTCGGCTTAATATATTTATTTAATTTTTTTTTATTTAGAATTTATTAGATGCTAAAATCATATAAAAAACTTAAATAATTAAAAGGGGATCCAGTTGATTTAGATGAATACAGTTTTAAAGTTATATTAAATTTTGTGGAAAAATTCATTAAGGCTGCCATTTTTTTGCGGAAATGGTCTATATTTCTTGGAAAAAAAAACTAAAACTTATGTTACCAAAATTGTTATCTTCAGCTTTAAATTTTGCTTGTTTACAATCCCATTATATTTTCAATCTTCAAAGTGCTTACGCGCACATAAAATTATGCGTACTGAAAATAAATGTATAATGAAAATAAAATTATGTTTGCTGAAATTATACGAATTTCAGAACTAAAATTCAAATCATATAGATTATATTATAAAAAAATATTGAATAACATACCTACATAATCAACAATGCTATTTTTCCATCAATGTAACGTAATTTCAAAGCGAATCATTGATTAAAATAAATAACAACATGAAAGAAAGACATTTTCCGGGCATCGAATGTTGTTCAACAATTTCCCCGTTCGTTTATCCACCATTATTTTTTATGGAAAACGCGTTTACAACGATAAATTACAATGAAAACAGAGTAAAAATTACAAAATTTCAGCTGGATAATATTTTCCGCTCCAGACTTTGAATCCCTGGATACGCCCAGATGATATATTAGGTACGTGTATGCTCCTCCTTATACAATATTTAATATTTGGTGCAACCGGAAGAGGTCGAGGTCGGGAACTATAAATCGGACAGATTTATATTTATCCGAAACTATATATGTTAAATAGTTGAAAAGGCGAAAGGCGCCGGATGATAAATCGCAATAGTTTTGAACACCTCCGGTGCTAAATCACTCTGGCGAGATTGCACTGAAAAGGGAAATAAGTGCCGGCACACACCGTCGATATCGGAAAACGGGGAACTAGATAAGGCCGGGTACGCACCGCTCCCGAGGGGGCCCGAACGCGAACGAAGAGGGACGAGCTCTCGGCGTTGCCATGGCGATTACGCTCTCGGTAAATATTTGGATATTACTCGCGTGACAATGGCGTAAATATTATAGGAATAGCTTTTATTAACTCTGGGTAAATATAGGATGTTGAAAAAGTGGAAGAAGTAAGAGAGTAAATGGTAAATTAAATGCTTGGGCGTGGTCCAAGGAGAGGAGGCAGTATATCTCGCGCCGAAATACCGTTTTCTCTATCGGCTTATACACAGTGAAAACCTGCACCATAAAATCTATCCAGTGAATAAACTAAGTTGTTTGCAATCTGTATGTTTATATATGAGAGACTATTTTCTGGATGGAAAATTTTCGATTTTCTGGAAATAGAAAAACACATCTAGTCGGCTATACTTTATATTCCATAATTTAATTAAAACTATTGATTTTTTTAAGATATTAAGCAATAATTATATCAAAGACTCTCTTTAATAAAACTCTTTAATAAAAATATTCAAGACGAAAATCAGACTAATAGAATAATATAGTAATTAAAGTATATTTTTTAAAATATACATCATAATACTTTCAGGATACAAATATAACTAATAATTGAAACAACATTGTCGCATAATTTACATTTGTTGATCAAAAGATTTATTAGTTTTATAACTTTGAAGGTAAAAGACAGCTAATAAGATGGATTGATGATTTCTGGCATTTTTCCTAGGTTTTTGAATTTAATGTCTGAAAATGTTAATATTCACATGTTGATTTTTGACGGTATATTTATGAAATATTTGTATGATCTGAATTACATATATTAAAAAGGTTTAGAGATCGTTACATCAGAAATTACATTAGAAAAATTAGATTCTTTAATAAAAATGAGAAAACCCATATCGCATTTACCATTTGTCCGATTATATATTTAATTCAGATTAGAAAAAAGCTATGATTAAATAATATTTTTTTAAGCTTAAAATGAATATTTCTTCCATAAATCAGTTCTAAATTATTTTAATAAAATATTGAGTGTATCTAAAAAATTATTAGGTAATTCAAAAAAAATCTTCCTTTTTAGTATGTTATTTTAAATTTATTTGCAAATATTATTTTTATACATTGAGTGGTTTACTGGATGAATCTGTTTTACTACGCATTTAGGAGGACTTTGATGAGAGCATATCATGATGAGAATGTTCTAAAAATATGTTCTTGACCAAAGGTCTCATAAAAAACTGTGCCCGTTTCCCAAACCTGAAGTCTATATAAATATAAGAAAAGCTATTGGTCTAGTCTCGATACTTTCTCTCCTCATCCTTCTTTCTAGGGGACCCCTCTCTGAAGAGGTCTTTCCCATGATGAAAGGATTGCTATTGCGCGACAGGGCTAA